>JAQFVV010012860.1:0-117500 GCA_028023455.1 Epiperipatus broadwayi | reverse complement strand
TGAAAAGGCTGATCTTTAATATATTAACACATTTAAATAGAATAAATTATATTATTTAACACATTTAATGCGCATATTAAATAATAAATTAAATTTAGCATGAATTTCGTTTCCTGCAATAATTGAAATTCATTTAATTTTTATTATATATTTATAGCTTATTATCACATTATAGCCCTCCCCCTCTCTGAATTTAAAGTTTGAATTATTTAATAAATGTCTAGAGTTATCGCAATCTATCCTATGAATTTTGATAATGTACTTTGTTCAATAAGATAAGAAAATATACAAATCAGATAATACCAATATAGTCAAAACATTGTCAACAAAAACATATTTTGTTGTTTTTCAAGTTTCACGAGTAAAATGAAATCAAACGCAAATCGTAATAAAATCGTACCAGAAGCCACTTCTTGCAGATCTAAATATAAGTGTATTTTCCCTATTTTAGCAGCTATTGGATTTATTGCTGTAGGGATAGGAGTTACTTTAATTGCTGTTAAATCCGGAAGCAAAGTGACCCCTCAGATGAAAGTTGGCTTATTAAGTGCTTCAGATAAAAAAACAATCCAAGCGAATAAAAATAATTACGAGGTCGGCATATCTCTGATGGTTGCCGGAGGTTTGTGTGCCGTGTTAGCAATGTTTTATGTTTCCTACGTCTATTTGTGGAAAAAACCATCAGAAGAAAATCAAAAGTCTCGCTCACAATATAATGAACATACTTCCGAAATTTATAATATAAGAGTCACTTCTCCAGCCCTAGTCGCACCTCTATACATGATTTGAAAAAGTGAGTACATTATTATTTTCTGCATTTATTTATTTATTGAGTGATAGATATCTTTAATGAAGTGCAATTAATATTACTTTGATATTGAGTTAAATGCATATGACAGATTTTTGTATACATATATCCTAGGTTTTCTATCATGTACAAAATAAAAATCTCAGCTGTGTCAATGTTATAATAATTAATCATCATTGTTTGCTTTTTTACTTAATTAATATGATATTTAAATATATGTATATTTTCTAGACTAAATGTAATGTAAATTTAAGGGGCTTGAACTCAGACTTTCAAACGTCCCTCAGCTATCCAATCCATCCTATATAGTGATACACATGATCACGTACATGTGAAAAATATTTATGGAAACATTCTTATTTAAAATTAATAGAAGATATAAATTAAAGATATTTTAAACATTGTATATAATCCCGGTAGACATTGTATACTTACATAATGCATCCTGAATATTGGATGTTATTATTTTTATTATATTAAAAGTAATGGTAAACGCTTATTATTGTGTTAATTGTGATGCCTTGATTTACTGAAAAGTTTTGTCGTCAGTAGGTAAACCAATCTTTCTCTTTCCTTCGCATTTTTCTTTAGGTAGAAAAAATTATTGCATATAGTGACTGAGTATATTAAACAAATTGTAGTAAAGGAAATTCGTTTTTTCTTTTTTTTTAAAATCGCTCATTGTTTATGGAAGGGCTTCATTTTGTTTTGACCGTAAGAATTTGTTTCAATCCGATTTTCTCCAAATCCCATTTTGGTTTCGCTTTTTAATTGTAAAAATCTTTTCTACAAACATGTGCGCACACAATCATGTATATAATAAATAAGATGCCTTAAAATATAGTTAAACAAATTTGTAGAGATTTAGCAACAAGTAAGTCGAGATTACTATAAAAAAAGCAGTTGCCAAAATTACATAATCTTGTCTCAAAGGCAGTTGTTGGTGAGTGTTTCTTGTTACGCATACATATTATAATTTGGCATTTTTTTTGTTTAATACGGCAACCAAATACAAATTATTTTATGCAAAAATGATTGGATCTAACATCTTTCCAGATTTGTTTACACATACATATAATATGTAAAATAGCTTTTAAAAAAATAAATAACCCACAGCAGAGCAAAAAAATTCCTTTAATACTGTTCCATTTTTACAAATAGGCTTGAAACGACTACTGTTGAGAGCTCTCCGCATCACGGAAGAGGAATCATAGATGAGTACAAGATTTCATAAATTCATCGCAAGCACTTGGATGATTATTAGATGAAATATGACAGGAAAAAACGATGAATTAAAAGTTGTGTTTAATTTTATTGTGACTCAAAAATAAGTCTTCAAGTTTTATGCACATATCATGCTCTCCAACATGATAATAGTGATTGTGAATGTATTATATGACGTGGAAGATTATACTTTGACTTGAGACATAATGTTTGCCCAAAACACATATATCAAACAATGATCGATTTCAATAGGTGATGGCTTAGCGTTTTTTTTGTTTTAAATACATAAAACCTTGATCTTAAAGTTATTTTCATTTATGTTTTCTTACTTGAAATAAATTATAAAAGATTTTCAAATATCTGTCATCATTATTTTAAATCATTATCAATTCATTGCAGGTTGAAGATTTCTCCAGATTTCTTCTCCCATTCATATATTTAGCTTTCAATCTTTTCTTATTGCTTCCTACATATATCTCTCCATATTTCATCGAAAGATCTGAAGTTTTTGAAATGCTCTTCTTTAAGTGTAAAATCTCAGATCCATAAGTAAGAACTGGTAAAACATATCTATTAAAAATCTTTCAAACATTTAGGTATATTTCTTTTTAATATTAAATTATTTAACTCAAAAGCACTCAAACAAAGTTTAATTCCATGACTAATTTCATCCATTGTGTTTTAATCTATGTTAGTAATATGATCAGTATTTGCATTTATTAAGATTTTCTAATTCATGGTTATCAATATTTATTTTCTGAGAAAATTAATTTCTTTAGACTTTTTAAAAAAGTTTTAACTTTAGTTCTAATTTCTTGCAATATTTCCTGAAGTTCTGAAGAACTATTTTCAAAAACTACCACATCACTTGAAAAATCTAGATAACCTAAATAAGACCCATGTACTTTTATTCTCTTAGTTTTCAATTTAATCTAAAAAAATTGTTATAAGAATCACCTGTTGTAACCCATATCAATGTTAATCTTCTTAGTGTTACCACTTAATCTATTCATTCCTGTTGCATTTAAATAAATATTCTTCAGAATATGACAATATCCTGGATCTATATTTTATTATGGTTTGAAGTTTTAATTACTATATTACACTATATATCAACCCAATTTTAAATATTGTATGTAATTATTGTGTTATTAAAGTTATATATTTAGAAAGCTTATGGTTTTATAAATATAATCATATGATAACAGATATAAGATTATCTAACTATGAATCTTTAATCTGTTGTTATGGATGTTGCCTTGACAACAGATTTAAGATTTATGATTTTGATAAGCTTATGGTTGTTATCATGTGATCTACACATTTTTTAAACCTAATAGATAGAAAATGGTTTAAATTACATAATAGGTATTTTAAACAATAATAATCATTAAAGTATTCTTGTTAATATTATTTAAGTTTTCAAATACTATCATTCATTACCTGCATGTAATGATTTTGACCTCCTTCTTGTTGAAAAATGTTGGACTTAGGTCTCTTTGTGTATACAAAACTTAATTTAATAATTTATTATATTCCGAGCTCAATAAATCTTATTTATATGTTATAAAGAAGTTTGGAAACTCACCACATAGAACAAACAATAAAACATATACTTGATAAAATATTGAGGAGCTGGGCACTGGATGTGGTAAGATAGAAGTTTAATGGATATGATAAAAAAATTGTGCATGAAATAAGGAAAAATAAAGAATACAAAGGAATAAATATGAAAAAATTGCAAAAATAGTATTTGATTATAATTAATGCATTCATATTGGAAAGAAAGACCAGATTGAAAGCAATTGAACAGATAATTATAGAAAGATCAAAATATATGTTGATTATAATCACAATCTTGATTATTGATAATTCAGAAGAAAGAAAACAAAGCAAAATGAAACATTTACTAAGTATATTCTGGCTTTAAGTAATCTAGATATAGTTTAAATCAGGGGTGGGCAAACTTTTTTTGCTGAGGCCACATTGTCTTTCGTTTGAAAACATAATTTTCATACAAATTTATTAAATATGTTTACATATATCACAAAAATATATAACAAAAAAATATTTTATTTTTTTATTAATGAGATTTGTGTAATTGTGTTCAATTCTGCTTTAAACTGTCATAATTCAGATTGAGACTATTAGTATCTATTCGTAAAATTACATTTAAATTTGAATCTGACAAAACAGACCTATTCTTTGATTGGTTTATATTCATACAGGAGAATGTCTGTTCACAAATATATGTTGAAGCAAACAGTATAAACATTTTTTGGGCAAAGGTTTTTAAATTACAAAATTTTTGTGAATTGAGCAATGCATAAAAAACTGTCATATTCACAAAAATTCCTTCAACCCATTGTCTGATTGAAGATTTATCAATTCAAATTGCAAATTGTTTTTATTAAAGATAATTGATCTGCATTTCAGTTCAAAGTTTACGTTTGCAATTAAAAAAAAAAAACAGGTTTATATAAACAATTTTTTAAAAATTAGTTTCATTGATTTGAAAATATTCACACATTTACAAATCTAATTTTATTTTATTCTTAAAAGACAAAAATATATACAGCAATCAAATACAATATTATTTTATTTTTAAGAAACAAATATATATATACACGTCAATTATTAACTGGAAGTTATCACAGTAGGTATTTTTTATCCACATGTAAAATCTGTATGATAATATATATATAAATACGACATTTTTTAACTTATGGATAGGCTCTACAAATGTGCACCAGGAATTGTAATATGTGGCCCACAGGCTGTAGTTTGTCCATTCCTGGTTTAAATAAAGCTTTAAAAATATGTCAAAAACAAAATCCATAAAAAAAAAGAGAGGAAAGTATAACATGAATTAATAAAGTGCTGATATATGATCTTTTGAAAAAAGATTTATAGTAAGAAATATAAGATTTAAAGGCAAAATAGAACAATAAATTTCTATCACTTAACAAAGCACTTGGGGCATATTAAATATGAATGAAAAGAACAAATACAAAACTTCATAGTTTAAAAATGGAACTTTTGGGGAAATAATGTCCAAAAAATTGATTCAAAACTATGATAATATACAAATATAAAATCAGAAATTGCACATGAATGTTCTAATTAGAGGAAGTTATTTCTATTAACTAGTGTTTGCATATCACTGAGAAAAGCATTGTTGAATAGAAGTAAAAGAGTTGCTGAAAAATCATCAAATAGGTTCAGTGAAATAAGAGCCATGATAGTGTTGACCCAAGTTGTTCAAAACATTTAAATAAATGATATTCCAAACAAACTAAATTAGTGGTAAGTTTATTGATTTCAAGTGATATTAGGAAGATAACACTATTTCCATTTACTATTCTTTAATATTATTCTGGATGATGAAGAAATCAGATACAGATTTACAGATGTACACTGGATCAAAAGTTGACACAATATAAATAGAAGGAGTGAAAGAGAGAGAAACAAAAAGCACACAAAAATAAATGATAAACTCATTATCAAAATTATTAATAGACAAAAATGAAAAATACGATTAATTATCAATGCCAATAAATCAATAAATATAAATAAAGTACCCTGCATGGTTTGGTGCAATGATAGAGTGGAGAATCTGGAGATCAAAGTTCATGAATCTCAGCTCAGGTTGATCCCTTGGTGCTCAAGCTTATCAACTTCAAAGCAATACTGCCATTTGCTTATTATTATTCCTTATAGGATAGCTGTAGCACAGCATTTTCTATGCTCCAGATTTATTCAAACCCTTAGATGTATCATTCATAATAAACCCAATTAACCATACATTAATAACAAAGTAAATGAGATGCAATTTGTCTTAACTTTCAAATTCTTATTATCCAGTTGTTAACAATCCTAATAAATGTCTTTTTCCAAGGGGCTACTCTAAAGAACTTTGCCTTCAGTGAATAATTTAAAAGCAGTTTTACTAGAAAATAAAAATGATGAAAAAACAAAAAGTAGATCAATATAAATTTAGCCAAAAAAAACAACAACAATTTTGATATTTTGGGATGATTAACATTGAAAATAATAAAATAAAAAAGTGCAGATAAAAACTATGTCAGTAAACAGCTTCCTTGTGTAATTAAACTCATTGGTAGACTGGAAGACTTAAGGGTTAAAGGTTTATGGATTTATTTCTAGCCAAAAAAAAGAAAAAAAAGCTGATATAGGTCAACTAAGTAGTATTGTCATATTCAAAGATTACACGAATGTCTGAACATCAAACCATACAATTATAGCAAAGAAATACTGTGGTTCTATAAATAAAGTTGTTAATAATAAATTATTTACTAGATAGGCTGAGCTTTAATTATACATAAGTGTTACATAATCAAGCTTACAATATGGCTAGGAAAAATGGATCATGATTAAGAAAAATGTAAAAAATTAATTACCTACGGAATTAAAATTAAAAAAAATTTGTAAACCAAAAATTGAATATGCTTCCAAAAGCAGTTCTTCCAACCCTATCCCAGATCCATCTTTCTTCATGTGGATATTATAGCAATATTACATAATGTTCTTTGATTATTCACTAATTGCAATAGATGGATCTGGAATAGGATTGAAAGAATTGCTTTTAGAAGGATTTTTTTTAAATTTTAATTTCATAGATAACCCATTTTTTACATTTTACTCAATCATGATCCATTTTTAATGGCCATATTGTAAGCTTTATTACATAACACTTATGTATATTTAAATCTCAGCCTATCTAGTAAATAATTTATTATTAACAACTTTATTTATATAACCACAATATTTTTTTGCTAATAATTGTATGGTTTGATATTCAGAGTCACGTAATCTTTAAGTATGACAATATTACTTATTTGACCTATATCAGCTTTTCTTTCTTTTTTTGGCTAGAAATCAATCCATAAACCTTTAGCCCTTAAGTCTTCCAGTCTACCAATGAGGTTACTTACACAAGGAAGCTGTTTACTGACATAGTTTTTATCTACACTTTTTTTTATTTTATTATCTTCAATGTTAATCATCCCAAAATATCAAAATAGTTTTTTTCTTCGCTAAATTTATATTGATCTACTTTTTGTTTTTTTCATCACTTTTATTTTTTTAGTAAAACTGCTTTTAAATTATCACTGAAGGCAAAGTCCTCTAGAGTATCCCCTTGAAAAAAGACATTTATTAGGATTGTTAATGTCTGGATAATAATAATTTGAATGTTAAGAAAAATTGCATACCCATTTACTTTTTATTGTTGTATAATTAATTGGATTTATTATGAACAATACATCTAAGAGTTTGAACAAATCTTGAGCATGGAAAATGTTGTACTACAGCTATCCTATAAGGAATAATAATAATAATAATAATAATAATAATCAAATGGCATTATTGCTTTGAAGTTGATAAGCTTGAGCACCAAAAGACCAACCTGAGATGAGATTCATGAACCTTGATCTCCAGATTCGCCACTCTATCACTGCACCAAACTATGCAGAGTACTTTATTTATCTTTATTGATTTATTGTCATTGATAATTAATTGTATTTTTTATTTTTATCTATTAATAATTTTGATAATGAGATTATCATTAATTTTTGTGTGTTTTTTTGTTTTTCTCTCTTTCACTCCTTCTATTTATATTATGTCAACTTTTGATCCAATATACATCTGTAAATCTGTATCTGATTTCTTCATCATCCAGAATAATATTAAAGAATATTAAATGTCAGTAATGTTATCTTCCTAATATCATTTGAAATCAATAAACTTACCACTAATTTAGTTTATTTGGAATATCATTTATTTAAAGATTTTGAACAACTTGTGTCAAAACTATCAAATGCATTATTAAAGTCCATAAAAAGTATATGAATCTTTTTTATCATACTACTAATATTTTGAACTTCTATAAAACATAGGTCAGTTGTTGGTGCTCTTTTCACTGAATCTATTTGATGATTTTTCAGCAAATCTTTTACTTCTATTCAACAATGCTTTTCTCAGTGATATGCAAACACTAGCTAATAGAAATATCTTCCCCTAATTAGAACATTCATGTGCAATTTCTATATTTGTATATTATCATAGTTTTGAATCAATTTTTTGGACATTATTTCCCCAAAAGTTCCATAGCTAAACTATGAAGTTTTGTATTTGTTCTTTTCATTCATATTTAATATGCCCCGAGTGGTTTAAGTGATACAAATTTATTGTTCCACTTTCCCCTTAAATCTTATATTTTTTACTATAAATCTTTTTCAAAAGATCATATATCAGCACTTTATTAATTCATGTTATACTTTCCTTTATTTATGGATTTTGTTTTTGACTTATGTTTTTTAAAACTTTATTTAAACTATATCTAGATTACTTAAAGTCAGAATATACTTAGTAAATGTTTCATTTTGCTTTGTTTTATTTCTTCTGAATTATCAATAATCAAGATTGTGATTATAATCAACATATATTTTGATCTTTCTATAATTATCTGTTCAATTGCTTTCAATCTGGTCTTTCTTTCCAATATGAATGCATTAATTATAATCAAATACTATTTTTGCAATTTTTTCATATTTATTCCTTTGTATTCTTTATTTTTCCTTATTTCATGCACAATTTTTTTATCATATCCATTAAACTTCTATCTTACCACATCCAGTGCCCAGCTCCTCAATATTTTATCAAGTATATGTTTTATTGTTTGTTCTATGTGGTGAGTTTCCAAACTTCTTTATAACATATAAATAAGATTTATTGAGCTTGGAATATAATAAATTATAAAATTAAGTTTTGTATACACAAAGAGACCTAAGTCCAACATTTTTCAATGAGAAGGAGATCAAACTCATTACATGCAGGTAATAAATGATAGTACTTGAAAACTTAAATAATATAAACAAGAATACTTTAATGATTATTATTGATTAAAGTACATATAAAGTACATTTCAGATTATGTAATTTAACATTTTCTATCTACTAGGTTTAAAAAATGTGTAGATCACATGATAACAACCATAAGCTTATCAAAGTCATAAATGTTATATCTGTTGTCAAGGCAACATCCATAACAACAGATTAAAGATTCATAGTTTAGATAATCTTATGACTGGTATCAAATGATTATACTTATAAAAACACCAGCTTTTTAAATATATAACTTTAATATCGCAATAATTACATACAATATTTAAAACTGGGTTAATATAAAGTATAGTATAGTGATTAAAGCTTTGAACCATAATAAAATATAGATCCAGGATATTGTCATATTCTAAAGAATATTTATCAAAATGGAACAGCAATGAATAGATTCCATGGTAACATTAAGAAGATTAACACGGATATGGGTGTACAACAGGTGATTTCTATAACAATTATTTTTTGAATTAAATTGAAAACTAAGAAAATAAAAGTACATGGATCTTATTTAGGTTGTCTAGATTTTTCAAGTGATGTGGTGGTTTTTGAAAATAGTACTTCAGAACTTCAGGAAATATTGCAAGAAATTAGAACTAAAGATAAAACTTTTTAAAAAACACTAAAGAAATTAATTTTCTCAGAAAATAAATATTGATAACCATGAATTAAAAAATCTTAACAACTACAAATACTCTGATCATATTATTAACATAGATTGAAACACAATGGATGAAATTGATAGTGGAATTAAGCTTGGTGTGAGTGCTTTAGTACTCTGATTGTCAAATAAGCTTTTCACTATAGAACCTAATATAAATTATAGTTAATTAGGCATTATTCCAACTTAATTGGAGTTTTCAGTTTAACCAAGCACTATGAATATACTTCTAGCACCCTGTTACTAGACTGCCATGTTAACATAAAATAACCATTTGCATTATCAATTCCTTATATATATATATAGGGAAATCATATCTAGCAATATTGGAATATAACAAATTTCAGATCTAAACATCAATTTTGGATATGGTGTACTTTTGTACCTCTATGGACAATTTTACTTAAAATGCTCATTTAATAGAAAAATTCCAAGCTGTTTAATGAGTATAGAACTGCTAAAAGTATATTATTTCTAGGTTAATTAATTATTAAACCAAAAATTACATATATGCATATACACACATACGCGCGTGTGTAGATAACATTACAGAAGACATCTTCAAAATATTATAAATCTCCATGCATATTCTATTTTTACACTTTTACTTAGAAAATTATAATTCTTATTGGAAGCTGATTGTTGTAAGTGAATAGATATATTTATTGTTACTAAGAAAGCTGATAACTACTGTATTTGTTCGGTTTCTAATAAAAGTTTTACGTCTATTTAAATTCAGATATTGACATAACGCCTGCTTTGATTCTTTTCTTCTTCTTTTTTTATCTCGAACTTCACGTCATTTCATACTGTATTTATTATGAGATTTTTTATATCGTTTTTATTTGGGTTTGTCTTTTTTTTTTATTTAATTTATATTTTTGAATGGTGTTTTTTCATATCATTGTTTTTTTATTTTTTAAATTTATAAGTATGAAGATGTTTTTGAAATAAGAAATTCGTGATACAATGGTAGTGTATCTGCTTACAACGTCAATGACTTGTATTTGAATCGAGGCAAATATTTAAAAAAAATAATAGAAGTATAAGTTAAAAGAAATTCGTAGATTCCGACGTAACTAACTATATAATGTTGATCGGTAAATGGATGTTCGGTTATTCTTAGCTAGAGGATAAAATAAGAATGGAAAACTAATTAAAACTCTTGCCATTCTGAAATTTCCAGCCTAGTGAGAAATGTCTTTTCCTTGATTATTTCTTTACAGAAGCTATTGGAGGAGTCTTGGCTTTGAAATAGGTAATTAAAAAACTGTTTCACTCATGAATAGTCTTTTTTGTTTTGCTTCAAATTGTATTACCTAAAAGCGTAAATTTTCAAGGTATTATGGTTTTGTTTTTTAAATTTGAAATTCTTAAAATATTATCACCAATATATATTATAAACAGCTCATGTTCCACATGATATATAAAAGCACAGCATAGATCTATGTAATAAAGCCAGCTAGCCAAACAACTATATATGTTAAGAGATATTTACCCATATCAATGCAAACAAGGTGAACAATTATTAGATCAGTACTTTATTATATAAATGTAAGCTCATTCAAGTGTTCCTAGTGATAAACATCTACCCAATTCAATATATAAATTTGATAACATACAATATTTAAATTAGGAACAAATTGTTAGCCAATATATGTCTGAACATTAATATGGATGGTTGTCTATTTAATACTTAATTGCAGTTTGATTAGTCAACTTTACTAGTATAAATTGTTTGTAATAATCATATATCTAGAAATTAGTTTAATGAGATTCAGTATGCATACAATTTGTAATATATGTGAAAATTTCAAGCTTTTTTCTCTCTCTCTTGAATAGAATCACATATTCATAATTTAAATATTATATATTATAATGCTTATATATTAATGGGAATAATGCTATATTTCTAGGATCATTATGAAAGAGTTTCTAGTTATTGTTGAATTAATAATCAATACCTTTCATAATAAGAGTGACTACATATGTTCACTTATTTGCATCCTGATTAGCCAGATTTATTATATATATTTGTAATGATACAGATTTTTTAGGGGTGAACCTGGAGTGATGGTGATCATCATCATCAACCCTAAATCAAAATCAAAATTTAAATATACAAATAATATGAGAATGTTGAGATAAACATCACAATTATAAATAAGTAACTAGAAGTTTACCAGCATCACACACAATTAATAAGAACAATCATAAATCAACACCAATCTTGTAACTGGATTTGAAGTGGGTTACTATAGACCAGGCTAATTATCCCTTGCCACCTTGGGGAAGATGATTTAAACCATAATTTAAATGTACAAACTTAAGTGCTAATCCAGCAGAATATATAACAATAAATCAATAATGCTGGGATATTAAACATGCTAATGATCATCAATGATTTGGCCACTTAGTACCTTTAATGTACTTGCAAACTATAAACTTAATTTCTAACAAATACTAAATTAAATAAATTGTAATGCATGGGCTTTAAAAATATTCTCTTTACACCAATCCACAATTATCATCAACTGGAGATCCATAAACACTAAATATAAACCCTTTTATATGACAAACCATTATGCATGCATCTATTTCAGGAACAAAAGCTTTATAACTGTTACTGTCAACAAGAGAAATAATACAACATATAATTTATAATATTTTAGGATTAAATAAATTTTCTGGAATAATTTTAACAATGAAATATCAATTTATTAATAATAATTAAAATGAAATTAAGGTATGCTGAATATACTATAAATATAAATTTGGAATTCTGAGTTTGATTAATATACAATTAGTTATCACATTGTGATTTACCAATATCCCAATAGGTTTACATAAAACACATCTATAAAAGTACACAAACATGTATAATAATTTATGAATGTGTCTACTAATACACATCCATATAAGCTTACAGACATGTCAACACATATGGAAATTGTCATATAATAAGAATAAAATAAGTTATCATATTTTAAGGATACATAAATAATGACTGACTTAACATATATGTATGTGCATGGCAATGTGTGCACATACTGTTGTTTATAACATTTTAATTTGTCAAAATAATAAAATTATTAAAAATATATTTTTCACAATTAATTCCATGTTTAAGGTATACATAAAATTCACACATACATGTGGATATATAAAAAATAATATGAATCAGTTATTAATTCATTCATTATCTAATGGTAAACAAAAGAAGTTTTTATTTTTTTCCTTTTAAAAAAAAGTAATATTAATTCTTTGATGGTCCTTCATAAGTTTTCTTTTTTTATTTGGATTGATTTTTTTCACTCTCACTATATGTCCCAGGGACTGAATCTCCTTGACTGCAATCATACTGTTGGTCAAGTTGATTTTTATGTCTTTCTCCTGGCATTCATGAAGGAACATATCCAGATGTTGTAGATGTTCTGTGGGGTGGTTAGAGGCAATTATAATATCTTCCAAGTATATGGTACTGATAATCAGGACCTCCTCCAACAATACTTGGTACAGGCATCTGATGATACCAGCAAATTAATTAACCTAAAAGATTAAAAATGTTGCATCTAGATAAGAAATATTCTAATTTAGTATTAGCTATTATACATACATATCTCATATTTTCTGTAGTTTTGTATGTGCAAATATATACTCAATGGCTATAGATAAATTGCTTTATACACAGACTTCTCTTCTATGTAGTTAATCATTATTTTATTTTTCAACCTAAATATAAAATCTAAATTAGGAATAAGTAAATACATGGAGATTTTACTTATGTATATAAGACAAAAACCATCATCTAGAAAAGTTATCACCAACTCAAGTGATAAATATCCAGACAATCACTAAAACTAAGCAAAATATGAATAATTTATATATAGAAATTAATAGAGAGATACAAACCAAATGTATTAGTGTTAAATGGCTAACTATATTAATGAATTATTCATCAAACTAATCTTAAATTAACCAGAATAAATCTTTACCAACTTTGACATCACATTAAAGATTACCACCAGTTAATTTCTGCAGAATGACTGTTTCAAGGTTTGTAAATAACTTTTCTCATCTGGCTGCAGAACATCTAGTGGCATCTCAATATATAGAAAGTCATATGTTTTGGGAAATGGCTTTGTAAATTACCTTGAGATGTATTCAGACTTCAAATCAATTAGATGTTAAAGTCTAAATGTTGTGCTGAAATTATTTAATGTTTTAATAGCAAATTGATTCAAAGTATGATATGTGATATATGACTTAATTTTATTACTATTAAAGTATGATATGTGATAGGAAAGGTTTTGTAAATAGATCTGAAGAGAGGTATTTAAAGCTTTGAAATAATTCTCCCAGAAGAGATGATTATGGTAATTTTCAATGTGATGTCAAAGTGGATTAGTATTTGTTAGACAAAACTTTATCTGGTTAATTTAAAGTTAGTTTGATGAGTAATTGATTAAAATATATATATTTATAAAATTATATTCAATATTTTAAAAGAAGCAGATAAAGAAATATAATTATTTTTGGCAAAGTTAGATATCAAATGTCTAAGTGATAAAGATATATCAAATGATTGGAAGAATGCAGTATTAATATTAACGTTTTAAAAGGTGAAAAAGAAGATATTATAAATTACTGACCTATCAGTCTTTTATCAGTTCTATACAAAATTTTTATCAAGATAATTATAACTCGTCTACAGCAAACTTTGGATTTTAATCAATCAAAATAACAAATTGAATTCAAAAGTTGTTTTAGTACAATCGGTCGTATTCAAGCATTGAGAGAAGTTATAGAATGGATCAATGCATATAAGATGCCATTATGCTTTGAATTTATAGATTACGAAAAGGCATTTCATTGTAAAAGCATTTCTTCAGTGATTACAGCATTGGATCATAAATGTATAGACCCAGAGTATTGTCATATTCTGAATAATAATTAGAAAAATGCAACTGCAAAATTTAGATTACATAATGCTAGAAAGATTAGCAATGAGGAAGGTGTATGACAGTGATGCCACACCTCCAAAACTTTTTACAGCAGTTTTGAAAAAAATATTTTGTGGATTAAAATGAGAAGCTAAGGAAGTAAAAATAAATGGAGATTATTTAAGTCATCTAGATTTTTCAGATTTTGTAGTTGTTTTTTGCAAATAATGCTTTGGAGCTTCAGGAAATGTTGCAAGAATTATCAGATGAAAATAAAAAGTAGGATTAAAGATAAATGTTAAAAAGACTAAAATAATGTTCAATGGATTTTCTCAAAAGAAAAAAAATAAAGATTAATAATGGCGAATTAGATGTTAACAACTGCATATATCTTGATCAGATTATTATTACAAATGGAAACCTCATGAATGAAATTATTCATAGAATTGGAGTGTTTTTGTAGAAATCACTTAATATTAAAACGAAATATACCTGTGTTTGAAAATGAAGGTTTTCATGAAATGAGTTGTACCAGTTCTTACTTACATATCTGAGACTTGAACACTTCACAGAAGAGCAATACAGAGACTTCAGACCACTCAGTAAAATATGGAGAGATGCATAATAGAAGTAACAAGAAGAGATTGAAAATGAAATATATGAGTAAGAGAGCAAACAGGTGTTATTGACACCACTGAAAAAATTAAGAGACCAAAGTCTTAAAGTGATTCAAAGAGATTGTAAAAGACCTAGAAAGAGACCACATGTAAGATGAATGGATGAAATAAGGTGTGCTAGAGTGATGTGAAGAGATCAGAGAGATGTATTGAACTTGGAGATACCTACAACCTACATTGGATCAATAATAGTTGTAAATGATAATGATGATGATTGTTGGTAAAAAGTGTAAACATATATCTGAGATTCATTGTGTATGTAGATGTTTGTTGGAAATATCAATGTTTTATGATATAACTACAATTGCTATTGTCTATTTAGCAGAGGTTAAAGACACTCAAGCAGTTGTTTAAGAAATGATGTGATTTAATCACATATTCTGTCTCTTAGAGTCTATCTGTTAAATTTTTAATAACTATGCTAAATAAAAATGTAAACTAAATGGTTTAGAGCAAAGATAGAATATCAGATCTTGGAGAATTAATTTCAGATATGGCACTTCAATTTCTGAAAAAAGAAGTTATTAGAAGGGAGACAGAAATCTAGAAACAGCATAACTTCAAACTCCTGACAAATAAAAAATATATTATGCTCTAATAAAAAAAAAAGAAAAATGTGATACTGCTTTCACATTCAAATCAAAATTAATTTAAGTAACTTGAGGCAAAATAAAATAAAATAGAAGATGGATGTTCATCCATGGTAAAAATAAAGTTTTGACAAGCCTTAAATAGACTACTTTAAATCAAAATTACATTTTAAGATTCCTAAGCAGCTAAGAAAACCCATCAAAAATAATATATAAAATGAAATTGGAGTACTTTGAAGTAGCATAGTTTACAATAACTGAATGGTGTGGTTTCATTCACCATTAAATAAAAAAAATGCACGATATCATGATGGCACATTAACCTACCATATCTAAAATTTCTGTTTGTATCTGACTTGAGTAAAGTTTAATAAGACTTATATTTGGAAATGGGATTACTATCAGTATCTTAATGATAAAGAGCTTATTAAAGTTAATAGTTTCTGATATTGACACGTATAAATAACTATGTTTAATTATGTTCAAATGATAGAAAATGGCCACTGATGATGATTGAGTGTTATCACTTAGTCATATTATTCAGTCATTTAGAAATTCTGAGTTCAGCAGTGAACTTAACATATTTACTATCCAAAAATCCATTTTCTATAAAAACTTTTTGGGGTATTTTCAATATCTTATCAAAATGTCACCTGCTTAAAATTTAATCAAAAAATAATAACAAATAATGTTCTCATATGCTTCAAGTGTTTTTCTCTTTATCCCACTTCAGGCCATTTAATGAGTAATCAATGAATAACGGATGGTATCTCCATTCTCATATTTTTGCTTTCATAAATTTAAAACTGAAAGATGTCGAAACTGATCACCGTCCAACTTGACATCTCGGCGGCATTCAAATCAGTCAGGTCAGACATTCTGATTGATGTCCTCTGAGAATATGGGGTGCCTAATGTTTATCTGAAGATGATTACAAACCTACTATCCAACAGAATTATCCATATCACAATGAATGGAAAAATTGCACCTGGGTTTGAGCCCTTCATCTCTATTACTCAAGAATCTCCATTTACCACACTATATTTTATAGCCTATGTCAACCCACTATTGATGGAGATTGAGAGATCATTGCCTGGAGTGTTTGTACCTGCATAGAAAGGGAGATTAAACATTTCAGCTATATGGACAACATATTCATCTGTCTGCCATCCAAGAAATATATTACTAAACTAGAGAAGATACTAGCTTGGTACTCAGACAAATACAAACTCAAATTCAATAAGAACAAATCAGTCCCCCCCTCCTGAATTTGCTAACTGGGAGACAAAATTGCTTCCAACTTTACAGCTGATTCTCAGAAATTCCTAGGCTTTAATTTTTCAAAATCGAATAGTGCTATGAGGAGAGAAATTGAAGAATCCCTCTTAACAGATATTTGCCGGACAATGACCTCCCTTTCCAAGATATATGTTTCACTTCATGGTAAGGTAAGACTTATAAACTCATTGATATTCCCAAAAATTAAGTATTTCCTATCTGCCCCTCCAAAAAATTTTTAACAAAAAAATAAACTCTCTGTGCGCGAACCTATTCTGGGACCGAAAGGTTGCTGCCATCAGCCTTCAAAAACTCCAAATGCCTAGAAGGCTCAACGACCCTTCATTCCATTGTACCAAAACCATGATATTTCAGAAAAACTATAACTTACTGTTCTGACTTCAAAATAAATACTTGACAATTTTATATCAAGAAGTTGTCACAGCAATAATAATAAATGGTGGAATTGGTTATTTGATAATATTCAGAAAATGGTTGCCCTGAATGAAAATCCAATTATATCAAAAATTAAATACTGGAATGCACATAAAATAATACATTGGGGAAGTAACATAAACAGAAGGTCTCTCAGGATTACCAATCAGCAACTGATTTTGAGATCAAAATTCTGGTTCATTGAGGCAAAATTTCAAGATTTCCTAATAAAAATCAACCTGGACTCCCTCCCTACGAACTCATTTTTGGCATACAGGAGAAATTTTAAGAAGATCAATCCTGTGTGATGGATGTGTGAGAGAGAGGAGGAATCAAGTGACCACCTTTTTCTTAGATATCCCAGTATGTCCAATTACAGATTGATAACTCATTAATGGTACAGCAATACAAATTGAAACTATAAATCAATTAAAGACTCTATATGTCAGGGTCTATTTATGGACATAAGACTGGCAATTTTTGTGAATTATGCCCTGTGGTGTGTCAGATGTAAAGTAACGATTGAAGGGATGAGAGATCCGCATGGAACTAAATTCAAGAACCTCATGGAGAAAATCATGAAGAGGAATCGACTAGTTGCTCCAAGATATATCACAAGAACAACATGGGAGAAGGTTGGATCTACTTTGCTTCAAATAGATATGTAATTGATGTCATTTTTGTATTTGTAGCATTCAATATAGCAATAAAATAAAATTTCTTAAACAAAAAGAAAACTGAAATTAATGCGTTTGTGCACATAATAGCCTCTATTGTTTTTTATATTATTCAAATTACTAGTCAGTTAAAAAAGTGAAGCATTTGAATTCAAGCCAATTAGCTTATAGAGTAATATAAGTCAGTGTTTATATTTTTTAGTAGTTTCAGTACTTTGTCAAGACCCCTTCTACCTTTGCTTAAAAATATTATTACCAACAGCAATGGTTTTCTCATTTGCCTAATTATGTGCTTCCAAGTGTAAAAAATAAACAATTCCTCAATTCATAAGTTTATTAGTTTCAGCATTGAGTCTCTATTTTCAATGCTAAAGACAAAAGTCAAAAATTGCCCTGAAAATGAGAATGATTATAGCCTATACCATCTAGTGTCCATTGATTATTCAAGATTATAGTAGATAGCTCTAGAAATGAATGAAGATAACTCTTTTGTAAGCATGGGGTAAGCAAATGAAAAAGATGTGATATTGTTGAAATTAGTACTTCTTAGAACAAAAGGTATTATGGCCTATAGTTGAAATAAAAAAGGTCTCTAAAATATATAGATAATGATCTAGTGCCAATTCTACATAGCTATAAAATTGAGTTGGATTGTATTCAAACCTTTAGAGTATTTTAAATTCAGTCTATTAGTTTAAATAATATAAAGTGAAAAAGGGCTGCTATATGCATAAATGTCTTAATCCAGTGTTGAATCCTAGTCTTTACTGATGGAGGCAAAAGACAAATTGATCTGAAGGTGAGCATTATATCGTCTAATATCCATTAAATTCTTAAGCTTACAGTGGATAGTTGTAGAATAGGGAGAAGAGTAAACTTAATTTTAAAAGACATGAATAAAGATGCAATTTTTATAGTTGATTATTAATGATCAAAATTTTTTTTATAATTGGATTATATCTCTCTTTTAAGAGACACTTTTTAAAAAAAAAAGGCTATATAAAACAACCCTGAAAATACATTTACGTTGAATCCTGAAGATAAATGATCTTATTTTCAAAATTTAAATTCTTCTTGAATAAATAATTATTATTTACTTTGTTTATCTAATATGAAATACTTTTTGCTTTCCATCTACACATAACTAGAATGTTCTCTATTTCGAAAGCTCAGCGAAACTAGGTTATTTAGTTTTTATTGGTAACCTCAATTATTCGTTCAATGAATTGTTACTTACTTTTTTACAAGCTGCTTTTTGCTCAGCTAAGAATATGTTCAAACCGTTCCAATCGTCTTTTGTTTCATTGTCTAGTTAATAATCAGCACCTAGAGCTAGCATATAAACGTATGAGCCCACAAATTCAGAACTAAAAATAGAATACAAATTTCTATGTTCAAACAATAAAACTTATGGAGTGTATGTGTATGTGTAGGGTATCAAATGGTATTTATTGAAAACTTATAAACATGCACAACATAATTGGATACTTGACTAAAGAAATATATCCAAAAAACTGGAGGAAGTACGTTGCATCTATTCTAGTTAATCAAATATACGTAGGCCAGCTGTCTCAATTAATGTTAATTAGTTACAGAAAAAAAATTTCATGTGTGCATAAACATATAAAATAAATTAGATAAAGCCCTGCAATGGTTGAATGGCAGATTCTGAAGCTCAAAATATATTAGTCGTGGTTTCAGCCATGTCATTTCCGATGCTAGGAATATCATATCTTTCACTCCTTCCGAATAGTAAAGCATTCGATTATTATTTTTTATTCTGATAAAGATAAATTACTGCGAATATTTTAAATTGCTATATTAGTGCCGTTGTTCCTAAATAATTGAGATTTTAAATAACTATCACATGGAGCAGTGATAATTTTTTAAAAACATTCTATAAGTCACCATCATATTTTCAACCATTATCAATCTACTGCAAGATAAAGGCTTTTTCGTGTTTAATTCAGTTTTTCACCCAAAGTTCTCTTTTCGCATTGCACCAACAAACTTACTTATTTTATTTATCCAACTTACAGGTGTCTCTTTTTAGTAATTAGATTCAAATATCAAAGCAATTTTATTTTAGGGACAATTTACAAGGGATTATGGAGATTTAACTCATCAAAGATTATAAACATAGAAATGATTATCTCTGGAATCCGATCTTGCTAAAATATCTATTTTTATTAAACGTGGTTTTAATTTCTCCTTATTTGTAATAATAAAAATACTTAATTGTAAAATATCAATTTTTATTAATAATAAAATACCAGGTAAATCTTTCATTGAGAATAAATTAGCAAAGATTTGAACTCACTCTTTAGAATTCCTATTCGTTTGAAGATATGGAAAGCAGCAAGGCATGACACTGATCATCCAGATTGTAATATTTTTGTAAGTTTTTGGACTAATCTTGAATATTCAACGTAATTCTTTCATTTTAGAACAGATCATTTTAAAGTTCTCTAACTGACTTCTGAATTAAGTGAATTGATTTTATTTAGTAAAAAAAAAAAAAAAAAAGTCACCCAGTTTACTATTCAGGAGTTTTTAAGAAGTTTGAACACTGGAGGAGACAGAGTGAAGCTGTAATATATGAACAGTGCATTTCAGAGACCCATTCTAACTTCATGCCAACTCACATAGGATATTGAATTTAATGAAATCACATTTTTGAGCAAAACCCAGTATTTCTAGAGTAGTTAATGGATCAAAATGTGAATGTGTTTGATGAACGGGTAATAGTCCATCTGGATTTTATATTACTTTCCCCATTTTGATACAATTGCAAATTTTTAATATTCAGGAAGAGTGATATTATCTTGTAGTTCTTTATTGGAAGTTAAAATAATTAAAAAAAGTTCTTACATATGGTTCTAACACTTGGACTCTTAATAAAAAAATAACGAAGCACGGAGAAGTGCATATTGAGATTAACAAGTAGGACCAAAATACGTATGTGAGAAAACAAATAGGTTTTATTGGTATCAGTGCAAAAAAAAAAAAAAAGAAACTGATATGCATCTGGGCTGGATATATTGCTAGAAGAGATAATAATAGATAGAGTTGAAGTTTTAAACTGGATCTCAAAAAATTGTAAAAAGACCATTTAATGAGAAAGATGAATAAAATAAGGAACTTTGCTGAGATGGTGTGGAGAGGTTACGGATTGAAAAAATTAAATTAAAATTAGAGAAACGTTTACATTACAGTGGATCGAAAAAGATTGAAAATAAGGATGAGGATGGTGATGATGAAAAAATTACCTAGATACTCCTGTATAGTTATTTTTTTCTTCTGCACATTTGATCTTGCTTAGCCCAAATAACAATGAAAATTAATTTCAGTAAGTTACTATTTAGATAAAAAAAAACAATTTGGAATTATTTTTTTCATTAACGATATGTTTTATTAATGTGTATAAGAAAACATAAATAATATTAATTTAAATCGCAATAAATAAAATAATAAATATACTTCAGCAATATGAATAAGCACTTCTTTCAGCGGAACTCTATTTGTTACCTTTAATGTTTAAGTACATAAAGAAAAAAAGGGTTTCATATAGTAACGCTTACATTGACTAAGATTCAGGGTTGAATCCACGCAGGATATTTTTATATTTTGTAAACAGCTTGGACTTTTCTTTTAAATAGCAAGTAGGTAGCTAAACTAGCGAACAATCCAAAATTGGTTGGTAAATGGGTAATTAGCTATATTCAGTTAAAGAATAAAATATAAATGGAAAGCGACCAGCTAACAATCAAATAATAGTCAATAGTTATTCTTAGCTAGAGAATAAGATGCAGATGCCTATCAGCTTAAAATTTTAACATCTCCAAAGTATGACCTTATTCTTTCTTTTTTTTTATTATGAGAAATTGTTAGTAATGTCTTTGCCCTGGCGTGAACAATTTACCTTTCTTTTTCTTAAATATAAAAAGGAGCACACAATTTATTAAATGTTATTAAGTAAAGGAGTGAAAATGGTCAAGAATAGTCTTGTGCTATTTGAAGTTTTTTAATGTTCATTCCACTAATGATTATAATTACCCCTCCCTTCAGAAACTATTAACGTTGTCAAGACGTTTCCTTCATACGAAAAGATAAAAACAATAATTTTTTTGTAAATACCCCCCTCCCCCCGCCACAAATATTTAGGTATTTAAAAAGAATTTTTATTTTATTTTAAATGCCCATTTTGATGATATCATGACGATGGTTAGTCTCATGATTAGCGATTTACCGGAACTTATAAAACTATTTTAAACTTGCAGTCTGAAAAGTTATAGCTGAAAAATTTTTTTCCACTCTATAGAAGAATAATCAAGAGTGACTAATACTCGTTTATTGTAATAAAAGTTGCAAAAAAAAAAAAAAGCCAAAACAAAACAAAACATTTTATCAATTATATATATCGACTGAAGAAATAGGAGATTATTCACGCATATAATATTATTTATTCTGAAAATGATAAAGTAGAAATTTTGTTTATTGTAAAAAAAAAGTAGAGATATTAAACAAGTCTTATTAATAAAATCTTTTGTTTTGGCTTCTTCAAAAATAATTAAATAAATATGAAACTGGGATTATGGGAGATCTTATACAAAAACACATATAAAAACTAATGCTAAAAAATTCTAAAAAAAAACAACAAACTAATGCTATATAATTTCCATTTTTAGTTTGCTAAAGTCTCTCCGTGATAAAAGATCTTACTTATTTAGCCCCCAAAGTTTTTTTTATATATAGGAAAGGTAAAATAATTCCATTGAAGAATCGTAAAGGAAGTATTCATCAATCGGCTTGCCAACTTTTAAGGAGTGAGGATATACTTTCTACCTATATTTTACCCTCTAGTTAAGAACAGCTAGATTCTTATTTGTTGACCAATCTTAATCCTGAAAAAAAAAAAAGTTTTAACCTGATGGATTTAAATATGTATGGGATGCCGATGAGGTTTTTATGTCTTTACATATGCAAATTTATTATAAATTATTTAAAATATCACTACTAAATATTAATAATTATATCATATGACTTTCTTATATGCTCTGATATGGTTTTCATCACTCTCATCTTGAATAATCAATGTATATTTTATGGCATAATGCTATATAATATTCTTATCCCCAGATCAATTTTTAGCTTTTGCCCTCATCAATGAGAATTAGGATTCAAAGCTGGAACTATTTTCCATACGCATCTAGCTGCCACCTTTTATATTTTTATAATATTCATGTTAGCAGTGCGAATTAAAAAAAAAAAAAAATCTAAGTAATTTTGTTTGCATAATTATACAGATCTAAACATCAGGTTAGTTTTATATATTCTAGAGGTATCATTCAGATACTATCTGTAGAAACCTCTGCTATATACATAAATGGATTAGTTCCAGTTTTAAATTCCAGTCTTCAGTGATAAAGCCTAAAGCTGGAAACTGGTCTAGGATGAGGTCTCTATAACACTATACATTAGTGCGGTTGTTAGTGCGGTTGAATATTCAAGATTACTATAAATGGTTCTACGACAGGATCAAGATACCTATTTTTGGAAGCATAGGTATAGATATACAAGAAAGTCACATACGACTGTTATTAATATTAACTTTCTAGCCAAAAAGTAGATAGAGTACATAATTGATGTATATAGTATTCTATAGTAACAATCCTAATGTACATTTATATAACAGTTTGAGGGTTCATTTATCTTTTTTTTTTTTTTTAAAAAAAAATGGTATTAGCTTGTACAAGATAAAGGAACAATAGATATTTGCTAGATACATAAGTGCAATAGTTCAAGTTTTGAATCCTAGTTTTACTAATAAAGACAAAAACCAGAGATCAGTGCAGAAATGGAATTATTATAGCATTATGATAACTAGTATCCATGGATTATTTAAGCTTACATGACTCTAGAATTGAATGAAACCAATTATTACTCCTATTAATGAGTTCATAAATTACAACATAGGATAATTAATTTTATTTTGTTCATCACAAAGTAGTAAAATTAAAAGAATTAAAAAATAAAATTGAATGGATTACACGTAAGATTAATTTTTTTGTGGATTACAAAGAATTTATGAAACAAATAAAGCAAAGAGTGTTTTGCTGAAATTAGATAAGTAACTTACTGAGCATTTAAATTTTTTATATATTGTGACATTATTAAATGGAAGTAATAAAATATTTAATTAATAGACAAGGTATGAATGTTAAAATTCATGAATCTTAGAATATCACACGATGATATTTACTTCTGCCAAAATTAAAAGGTTTTCTATTGAAGATAGTTATGAAAATACTTCTGCATTTATAAAATGTATTACTACCATTAATACTTTGTCTTATTCATCATCATCATCAACCATTATCACTCCACTGCAGGATGAAGGTATCTTCAAGTTCAATCCATCTTCTTCGATCTTTAGCTTCTCTTCTCCACATCATCCCTATACACTTTCTTATTTCATCCATCCATCTCATATGTGGTCTCTTTCTGGGTCTTTTATATTATAACGTTTTCCGTTTTGCTAGGCCACTATACACCTCAAATTTATATTTGAGCGTGAGTTGATCAAGCAATGTCAAAAAAGAAGAAAGTTATATTTCTTTTCCCAAAAAACACAGCTATATTTCCTGATCAAACTTTGCCTATTGATGGTTGAGAATTATGCTATTGATGAGATCAGCTTTTAATTTGTTTGATAGGCGCCAGGTCTTTTTATTCTAAAGAGACCGCTGATCTCTGTCGCCAGCATGTCTCGCAAATAAAAAAAAATTAAATATTTTTTAAATTATTGGTCTTAGATTTTAAGAATCGGTAATTTTACGGTAAACTAGAATTATCTTTTTTTTGAGATTATTATTGCTGGGCTTATTCAAACATATTGGCAAGGTAAATTACTTTTAAATCTTATTAAACTAATAGTAACTTTAATACTAAAAAGAATAATAACCATTATTAATAACGCACAATGAAAAGGTTGATAAAAGTATAATATCTTTTATTCTAACAAACGAAAATATTTATAAGTTAAATTACAAATTAGCTAAACTGGAAAGTACACACATGCTAATCCAGATAATGAATCGATTAACAAAAACAGTTTCAATTTAATAATGTTCCAAGATCTTGTATAAAATTCTTTATAAGAAAGTCCCTTGAATGTGAAAGTAAAGTCTATATCAGGATGGTAGTCTAAGCTTAGATAAATAATTGTTTGCAAACTTTTAAGTCACTATCAGGAAAATTTATTCTTAACTTACCGGTAAGTCCATGTAGGTTTATGGGATCCCAGATCATGAGAATTTCCATTGGTCTCTCCTGCCGGCGTCTTCCATTATTGTTCCGTTCTATAGCTGGAGAAAAGGCACGGTTGTAGTGACCCTTTTATTGCAAAAAGCGGTCTTCACAAGTCCCGTTTCCATGCTTGCGTGACAGCTTGGTACAGCAAGGGGATACCTGTGTAGAAGTATATTTCTTGCCACAGGTTATGCTCGTGGAAACCTCCAACTTTCAGAGACATAACTAGAAGTTAAAGAGAAGACCCAGATTGAAGTTGTCATCCCTTAATATGCCTCCATTTTTGGAACTTCTTCGCACTCTTTGTCTTTTTATCAGCGTATAAGATAATAATCTTATACACTCTCTCTAAAATTTAAGTTACAAAGTTCTCTCTTTTTTTTAGCATTATTCTTCCATCTTTAATTAGCTAAAATATTTTTCTTTTAGCTTATACTTTTGGAATTCTTTTAATTTATCTGGATTAGTAATCTGTATGTCATTTATTCTTTCCAATTAGATAAAAAAAAATAAGAATGACAATTTTAACCTTCATTGCACGTTTTAACAAAAATTATACTAATCAAAAAAAAATCTAAATTTACTTTTTTAGCTTTTACCAAATGCCAATATATTTGTAACGTATATAAATAAACATTACAATATATATAACTAACATCCATATAATAAAAGATATTTTATATAATGATGTTTGTCAAATGGCATATGACCACTATCAAAATGGCCTGCAGAAATTAGTATAGTGGTGGAATGTTAAACTCTATAACTCAAGATACATAGATTGTGACTCAGGCTGCTTGAGCTTCTTATAAATTCCTGAAAAATAAAGACATTAGATTATTATTATTACCAGAATAAAGGCTGAACATGAAAATTTTATTAAGGATTAAACATATGCTTTCTTTTCTTAATTGAAAGTCTATAGGAAACTTTAGATTTTAAATCATTATTCACATCTGGTTTAAACCATATAAGGTAAGTTATTTAAATTAGAGGTTAAGTAGAGTGCAATGAATAATCAATGGCTCTATTTCATTATATAAACCTGAAATATCAACATTAGAAAGGCTACATTAACGGGATGAAGAGCATTTGAAATAATGATACATTAGCATTTTTTTGAATTTCATTGTTGAACAGATAATTTAGAAAGACATTCAAAAGATTATATTTGGACATTCGATAAGATTTCTATGTATAATGCTTTGCAAATTTTTTTTTACTTATTATCTTAATGGTGTGAATATTTATTAACATTTATGAGGCATTTCTAAAATTGAAACATGTTTAAAAGAATAGCATATGATGCCAAACTATTTCAGGTGATGATGATCAAGTGTGGTTCAGTACTCTGTTCTCTTGTTAATCTATCTATTTCAAGCAGAGAACTTATCTTTGTGAATAAATGATTGGTTCTCTTTTCAAGCTACTTGTAATATCAACTTTGAATCAATGCATTTATTCTGTATTAGCATTGTTTTGCTATTCTCCACAAAGTTATTAATGAGACAGCATATCTGGATTACAAGTTATGACATGACATGTAACAATATACTTCATATTTTAAGCCACAATGGAACAATTCACTAATACTTAATTTTGTTTTAAATTGAGAAAAACTATTAGTGAAAGGTTTGAGATAATTCAGGCTGTGTGTGGCAATGAAGCCATATGTCCCAAAATTGTTTTCAAGTGGTTTTCAAGGATTCATAATGTCAGGGAGAGCATCACGCACAATAACGTGGTTTTCAAGGATTCGTAATGTCAGGGAGAGCATCATGCACAATAACATTTCAAATTTATAAAGTAATACAGTAATGAATTAATTTTATTTTATTATATTACACAAGTGATATGCAAACTGATATTTTATTAATTAACTGCAAAACAAAAACATCTCCAATAGTTTTTGTTAAGTAAACAATGAAAAAAAATACCAACAGTTAGTTACTCAATGCTAGACAGAATGAATTTGACTGCCCCCTCCCCCAATGTTATTTTTAAGCTAAGAATAGTTAAATATCCCATTTAATGACCAATATGTAATAGTTAGATGGATTAGCTATCGCTGCATGAAAGAAAAATTCTAAGACTGTTGCAAAATGTTTTCACGTTTACTTGAAGACTCTCCCTATCGTTATTCATGAAACCATTTATGCTCAGAAAATTGTATATTAACTTCTCTGCATGAAGGCTGGTGAAATAACTAGTAATATAATAAATACTATGACCAAATCAAATCATTTATCATCATCGGTGGAAGTCAAATTGGTTTATATAAAACTGTTTTTTTTTTTTTTTTTTTATTTATAATATAATTTTTAAAAATAAAGGAATTACAAAATGTATATTAGATTTTTTTTTATTTTTAAATTCTAAAACTCTTAATTTTTACTTAATTATTTATTTCAATTTTAAAATGCGAATAGCAACCCATTATTTGCCCGAAGATTTAAATGTCTAAGGCAATATTGATAATAATATGCGATAGTAATTTGTTTTTGATCGTGGAAGGATGTAAATATATATTTTGGAAATGAAATAATGTATTAACTTGTTGAGTCTATAAGCTGAAAATCTTTGATAGATGAGAACTCGAGAAGACTAATATAAATAGTTTTTTTTTTTTTGCAATTTATAATTAGAATTAAACTTTTAATAACTAAACAAATAATAAAATATAACTATTACAAATGAAATGATAAAAGAAATATTTATTTAATTTATGAACAAGATTATACGCATGTATATAATAATTATCATCATCGTTCATTCACAAACGAGTATGACCGTTCCAATTTCAAAAGAAAAAAAAAAGGATAGAAAATGCAGAACCTTACACACACACACCCCCACAAGGCGCTAGAGATGAATTTTGGATGGTTATTATATAAACTAATCCGTAAAATTCACTTACGGTAGTTTATTTGACATTTGCGATACTGTCTTTTAACCTCTTCTCTTCTACAGCTAACTTCCCCTCCCGAAAGACCTTAATATCATGACTAATTGTAGCCCTCCAACGTATTCAATATTGAACCATATTTTTCCAATAAAAACAATCAATGCGACTGTTTTTAATAATGTCTTTAAAATAATCTTTATAAGGAACGAGATTGCTTTTCTCATAAAAATCTGCTCATGTTCACTATACAATATATATTTTTAAGAAGTCTTGTAATGAAAACAGGCAAAACTATCTATACGTATTGCCACTCGGTGCAAACCAGAGTAATCAATGGATGACAGAAGGCTTGTGCATAAAATCCCCATCTAGTGCCTACTCATCCAATATCCCCAGAGTAATTTCTGGCTTGTGGTCTTTGTCAGCGAGGAGCCTTGGGTCTGAGAGCACTGCACCTAGATCTTAGGATCTAATGCAATCCTCCAGCAGCCACCTTTTATCACTTAACTACAAAACTATAAGACTTAAATTGAAAACACTATAATATTTTCAATCCAAGCTCATCAGCTTATATAGTCATATAGGTCTAAACTCAGTTCAGTACCTATACATTTTGGTGTCTTTGGTTCTTTAATAACCATAGCCACCATTATCCTACTAGTCAGGATTGGTTTTAAGGCAATAAACATCATGTGATCACTATTTCTTATGCTTACTCTTAACTGTTATTAAAACAGGCAAAACTCTCTATATGTATTGCCCCTCAGTGCAAGCCCAGTAATCAATGAATGGCAATACTGAATGACAATACATATAAAGAGTTTTTTAAGAGTTAAGCATAAGAAATAGTGATCAAGTGATGTTTATTGGCTTAAAAGTCTTGTAATGTTCATTTATCTCGATATTTAGTCTAATAGAAGTTGTGATTTTACGATAGTGGATATTTAATATCACATCCAGAAAGCTGAAGATCATATTGAGTGAATCTTTGATATTATCATGCCATGTTTCTTGAATTATCTTTTTTGTAGCTTATTAAAAGCAACAGCACTTTGGAGTCTTTGTTACATACATTTCAACATCTAAATCCATCTTTCTGCTTATAAAGCTATCAAGATATTTAAATTTAGTTACTTTCTCAAATACACAAATATCCAAGCTGAAGAATGCTCTGTTGAGGATTTTCTTTCTATCATTGGTTAAGAAAGAACTTAAATTTGTTGGACTTTTTTTTAATGTTCATTGTCATTTTTATCATTGTCAACCATTATCAATCCATTGTCGGATGAAGATCTCTCCAAGTTCAATCTATCTTCTCTGATTTCTCCGAGTTCAATCTATCTTTTCTGATCTCTAGTCTTTATTCTCCACAACAACCCTGCACATTTTTTTATTTCATCCATCCATCTTATATAGTCTCTTTCTGAGTCTTTTACAATATCTTGGAATCCAATTTAACAATTCAATTGTCCATCTATTATAATCTTTTTTTAGCAATATGCCCACTCCAACTCCACTTCAGTCTCTTAATTCTTTCAACTATGTTAGTAACATCTGTTTGTTCTCATACCTATGTATTTCATTTCCAATCTCTTCTTGTTACTCTTAATTTGCATCTCTCCATATTTCTTTTGAATGGACTGAAGGTTCTGTATTGCTCTTCTGTTAAGTGTCCAAGTCTCATATCAGTAAGTAAGAACTAGTAAAATACATTTCTTAAAAACTTTCCTTTTCAAACACATAGGCATATTTTCTTTAGAAGCACTCCATCCAAGTTTAATTCTATGATTAATTTCATCCAAATTTGACCAAGTATTTGTAATTGTTAATTTCTTCTAACTCATCATTATCAATATTTATTTTAATTTTTTGAGAAAATCCATTGAATATTATTTTAGTCCTTTTAACGTTTACTTTTAGTCATACTTTCTTACTTTCATCTGATAACTCTTGCAACATTTCGTGAAACTCTGACATATTATTTGTAAAAACAATTACATCATCTGAAAAATCTAAATGACTTAAATTATTTCCATTTAATTATTCCTTTAACTTCCCATTTTAAACCACAAAATACTTCTTGCAGCACTGCTGTAAAAAGTTTTGGAGATATGGAGATAACCCGTCTTACACCCATCTCAATGTTAACCTTCCTACTATCATTATGTAATCTAATTATTGCTGTTACATTTTTATAAATATTCTTTAGAATATGACAATATCCTGAATCTATATTTTGATGATCCAATATTTTAAACACTGAAGAAATGGTTATAAAATCAAATACTTTTTCATAATTTACAATTGTTAAATATATAAAATGTTAAAGATATATATTGTAACCTTGAAGTGGAAGGGGGGGATGAGAGTGAGAGAGGAGAGGAAAGAAAAGAAAAGAAGAGGAGGATGAGAGGAAGTAAAGATATATATTGTAACCTTTGAAGTGGAAGGGGGGATGAGAGTGAGAGAGGAGAGGAAAGAAGAGAAAAGAAAAGAAGAGGAGGATGAGAGGATGTAAAATGAGATAGTAAGAAAGAAAGAAAGAAGAAAAAATGAGGAAGAGAGAATGTGAAAATTAATAGAAATAGGATAGGAAGAGAGAGAAATTTAAAATTTAAAGAGAGAAAGTAATCAAAATCAGAGACTCTTCAGCTAGACACAGGAGAGGAAAGAAGAGAGAGAGAGAGAGAAATCAGAATGGAGTAGAGGAAAGAAAAGCAGTGGAAAAGGAGAAAAAGAGGGAGGGAGAAGTGAGAGATAAAAGAGAAGAGAGAGAGAGGGAAAAAAGAGAAGAGGAGGAGAAAAATATATGATGATTTATTCTAGAGACTCATAAAGACTAAACTCAGTGGGGTTACAATAAATCTTAAGAATGAATGACACTACTGAGCTATACAATCAGATAGAAACAAAATCTAATCATAATGCAAATCATTATTATAACATGATAAATAATTTAAAATAGATGATATAGAGTACATTTTCACTCTTTCTAAATAGTTATTAGAATCAGCCTCCCATCAGATCATATTCTCTGAATAAAAAAAATTTCTATTTAAGGAATGTTTCACTAATAAATCTACTTATCTCTTATTCCAACATAAATATTATACTTGTCATTATTTCTGAATAACGCAACCTGTCACAATTTAATTAAAGTAATCTATTTTAAGATGTACTTTTCTTATGGTACAAATAATAAATAAGAAATATTTATTTTACTATGACAATGTTTAATACTATGCTATACACAAACGAAATGGGATACTTCACTAAAAGACTAACAAGAGTAAACGATTTCAGGGTTCTTACTATAACTCTTGTGAAACGTGCTATGATATGGCAATGCCTAATAAGTGACTGAATGGATAAATAAATGAGTGAGTGATATCCTGGACGACTGTGGGAGGCAAGCACTACACTTGTAGTGACTACCTCCTACTATAAGATAACCATATTTTATTAAATTACAGAAAGGATATTTATTCCAAAATTTAATTATATAATGAAAATATTTAAAATTTAAACTAATTATAGCCTATTACCCAGAACATCACTCGAGATGGAAGAAAGACAAGGGTGCTTTTTATGTCCCTCCACCTTCTCACAGACAACCTTCATATTAAATCAAATGCAAATAAACCTTAACTAAACATAACAAGATAGTGTGCAGTCTGAAATATCATGAATAATCTTCCAAAATATCAAGCAATCTTCATTTTATCTTACATAATCTTCTATCTTAGAAGCTGACATAGTTTTAAATGATTCTTAAAATAAATATATCATAGTGAGTATCTGTAAATATGTGATTATCTGTTAATGTGATTTAATCCAGGAATCCCAATTATATGCATGGCTTTAGTGTATTTCTATAAGAATAAAAATATTCTGTATATCTTTAGTTTAATGTAAATAATAAATGTTGTTGTGAATCCAAGACAATAGCATACAAAAAAAATATAAACAGAAACTAAATTTATTTTAAATAAATAATAAATTGGTTTATTAACAATTATGACAATATAAAACAACAAAAAAATATTTACATAAGTTAGGAAATATTGCCAAGATAACGCTGTTACAATTAGATCTGTTGACTAACAGTATTTGAACTTCTTTGTTCTTACAAATAAACTATCAAGGTTTCTTTTGGGAAATAATTGAATTTACATAAATCACCCTATTTAATAATTTATTAAAATTCGAGAGTGAACACTGGCTAATTTTTTATACAACTCCCTTCAAATAAATAATCCCTAAAAATACTTTTGCATCCTAAATTTATATGCTTCATATTGAATTAGTATTTGCTCAATAGAATATAATTTCACTTTATTTATTTGAAAATAACATTATAAAATTAGTAACCAGGATTAATAAACTAATCTGCAAGTACTTGATATAATAAGCCAAACACATTGAGCAAAGGCGGGCATATCCAGGATAAATCTCAAATTATAAATAATTATACTCCTGTTGTTTAGAATTATAAACTAATAAATGACTAAATAAGTAAAATGTATGAGCCACTCATCAGAAGTCATTTGCACACATAAATATAAGAAGTTACTGTCCACTTAATATAAATTACACTAAAATGTAAAATTTAAAAGATTTACACATCCATCAGTGAAAACTCTAGCCGAATACATTGATTACATAGCATGTGTGGATTGCACTTACTGGGCATATGCTTACAATTACATATTTAAAAGTATTAATTGTTGTTGGTTGATTTGTGGATGATAATAATATCATAACAGCACAATGCAGACATTGTTATACCTTTAAGCACTAAAATAACTAAGTGCAACCTGAAGAAACTAAGTCCTTCAAACTAACTTATCTTGTTATTACATATCAAAAACATAAATAATTTTACCTACCATGGTGAAAAAATAGCTTTAAACACATCATGATTGATAGGCCAACAATATGCTCCGCAGAGCTGAACAAGATAGTAAAACTGTGGTGGCTTCCAAAATACCTACTTCTGAGGCAGAAAAGAGGATCCCGGACTTTGTCACAGCATATCAGGAAAACATGGAAAGACACACCAAGAATAGGTACCTAATAAATATGTGATCATAATAACTGAAAATAAGCACTATCACCTCATGGAACAGCATAATAAGAATGCAGGACTTATCCACTCCATCAAGCACAATAATAAATATAATAGGGCCTTACTTTGTGAGGTCAAGCAATACTATACCAACAATAACAAGATACAAATGTCACTATAACTAACTAAAGTCATATTCAAGAAATTTTTAATCAGAATAAACAATAATCAATGTCTGAACCAACAAATGCAATTTTAAGTCAATCGACTATGAAAAATTAATTCAGAAAATTAATAGCATATGAAAATCTTAGGCATAAGTAACAATGCACACATGTATGAAATGTTAAGCATAAAAATTATTGTAATTAGTGGACATTAATGATCATATGAATAATATATGAGAATAGTAACTCTCAGAGCATAAAAATATTAACGGTTATAATTACTATAGCACTTATGCAAAATATAATGGAAAGAAAACTTCCAATAATTGCTTTGACCATTTTGCAGATAACTCAGTAAAATACCATACATATAAAGTAACTATTAGTGAGATATGAAAATCTCCACTGACTCAGAATGAATAAAATATATGTTAGCTTATCAAGCATCTATCAATTGTATAATAAAATATTGCCTGAGAATGTGTAGAATATCTGCACATTCTAATAAACCCATTAAGATTAAACTTATATAAATTAATTACCTGGCACACATATAATACTAAACAGTATTACATTAAATGTAACAAATTTCCAAAGAAAATATTGCATAAAATATTTTTTTTTTTACCAAATAAAAAAAACAACACCTTAGTTCATAAATGAGCTTTCTTCACACTGGGCCATCTGTTAAGTGCATATAATATTAATTCAATGGGCAAATGTTCTGTGAAGCTTCTAGTCAAAAACATTATTTTTAAAACATGGCAAAAGATTTCTGAATGAGATGTATATACAATTCTTATGTCTAAGTTAGTTCTTAATTCTAAAGCATTTTCAAATATCAACATTAACATAAATAAACATAAGATAATGAGCTGGCAATTATGGAAATGATGAATAGAATAACTTATTCAGCTGATAAAACACTTTTGGGATGCTGCAGTTTTATTTGAATAATTATATAGCTTCATTTTTATCCCTTTCATTTTCCTTAAACATATTTGAAGCATTTTCAAATTCACTTGCATAAAATAATGAGATGTTTCCAGATTATTCAATACATTTTGTAATAAAATTCATGAAGCAATTTTGTTAGTAGAGAATCATTCAGCATATTAAACGTCTTTAGAACAATTTCTACTGACTTTATAGCACAGGTTTATAAATTAATATTTTCACATTTGCTTCAACTAGCAAACTATATTTGTTCAAAATTATTAATTGAAGGGTTCAGCATAGCAAACATTTAAAATTATTATCATTCCTCTAGCATATTTTTAAAAAATTATTCTTTCAGCAGTTTTAATATTTAATAACATTAATTATTAAGAAGGCAAGTTAATATAATAAAGATCACTCCATAATATTAGTTAATGAACAGGTGAATTAATATAATGCATTTTAATCTTTAAAATATATAGCTTATAGTCTTATGCATTTTAATTTTCTTCTTTTAAAATTTATCCTATTTATGAGATAACTAAGCAAAATAAGAGCTGGAAAATTGTTCTGCATAATTTTGGTTATAAAATTCATAAATAAATATAACAACTGCTTACTGTTAAAACTTCTTCCATAATTAATTTTATTGAAATAGTTAGTAATAATGATAAAACTCCCTCGAAGCATTTTTATAATAATTAAAAAAGCTTAATTGTAATTCAGTTACCAAAAAGAATGGGGCTATCTGAAAAGTTACTCAAAGTTCTATGTTTACTTGATAATAATTAAGTTTAAATTAAATACTTTAAAAAAAAAATTATAAGAATTTATTACTTTGAAATTTTATCTTGTGCCAAGGATTCAAATCAGACCAGAAGAGAAGGAATGAACCACTGAAGAATGAACAAACTTCTCTTTTTATAGTATTTTTTTAAAAATTACCCCCCCCCCCTTTGTTTAAGCTATCAATTTTTTTACAAAATATCCAATAAACAAAGACTTATTTTTTTTTAAAACTCAACTGTAAGTTACAATTAATGAATGATGTCATTTTAATCTAGATATTTCAAAATGACACGTGATTTAACAAACTTAAATTAGAAAAGGTTAACAAAGTTTTTCTTATATAAAAAATATTATATAAAAAAATACTGAAATATAATTAAACTTATCTTATTTATTAATTGAATAATTACTTACCAAAGTTTAAATTAATAAATATTTTACCCATTAAAATTACCTTTTAACTAATAATTGACTTTTAACTAATACTAAAATTATTTATTTATTGTTTATTTTTATGAGTTTGTATAACTCAACTTTTAAAACTACTTAATTTATTATAAAACCCTTTCCATTCACCCATGCAAGCACATACATACATGACTGAAAGGAAATGATGTTCTAAACTTTAACTTTATTAATTACTTTTAAATAACTAATTATACCTTATAATCATTGACAAATAAAATATTTAAGGATATTTAATATTAAAATTACTTTACAGACTTTAAAGCTAACCCATAATAAACTAATATTTTAACTTTTATTCTACTATTCTAAAAATTTACAAAAGCTAACTTTAAATTAATTCTGACATTCCCTACTCTATTTTGTCATATAATATTAATTATAATACTATTAAAATATTATCTCTTGGCACAAATAATAAAACAATACTATTATTTTAATAATGATCAACACCCCTTCCAAAAAATATAAATTATTATACCCGTCATAATTGCAAAGATATGTCTTCTTTGCACATAAGCTATATTAAAGTGTTATATATAACAAAATTATTAATTATTTCATATTTCATTCATTAGTTAACTATTCTTTTTAAATCAAGTAACTGTGTAAAATTTTTAAGCTAAAATAAGCAATGGGAGCAGTGTGAAATCACTTGGATACAATATATATATAAACATAAATAATTAATGGTATAAACAATATTGTAGTTTAAATTCGTTTGAAGTGCTTTTGATTATGTAGTAATCCTTGTCAGCTTTAACTGAATTTCAAATTTTTTTTAAACTTAAAGTTACATATATTTCCATAAGCTGTGTATGGCCATATTTGCAACTTGCCTATTAATAACATCATCCTTATATTTATCGATCAAAATTGCCTCTTTAATTTTCCTCTTTTTATGATTCTTTTCTTCCATTAATATTTTTATTTCATTACTATTAAATGTAAAGCTATAATTACAAGTTTTTTCATGGTCAAAGAATACTGAAGCTGTACCAAATTGACTATTTACATTATTTTTAATTTGATTATGTAATAATTGTTGTTCCTTCAATCTTTTTTCCACAGAGCATCTCGATTATAATTTTTGACATCCACATAAAATCTGATAAATTATATTACTTCTTTGCAACTTAGGAATTATATTCTTAGAATTATTAATCAATCGATTAATATTCAGAGGAACACAAAATTCATGTGGATGTCAAAAATTATATATCAGTGAATCAAGATGTTCTGTGGAAAAAAGATTGAAGGAACAACAATTATTATATAATCAAATTAAAAATAATGTAAATAGTCAATTTGGTACAGCTTCAGTATTCTTTGACCATGAAAAAACTTGTAATTATAGGTTTAAATTTAATAGTAAAGAAATAAAAATATTAATGGAAGAAAGCTTATGGAAATATATGTTATGTTAAGTTTAAAAAAAAATTGAAATTCATTTAAAGCTGATGAGGATTACTACGCTTCAAAAGAATTTAAACTACAATATTGTTTATACCGTTAATTATTTATGTTTTTATATATATTTTCTATAACGGGTATTAGAATAGTATGTCATAACTACATAAGAAGAAGCTGAAATAAAGAAAAACCAAGTTTAAAATGATTTTTATAATGTGAACAAATTGGAAATCATAAATATGACCCATACATCATATTTTAGTTTTTAGTGTGTTTATTTGACATCTTTTGTGCAGTAAGTATTTCTTTTTGAAGATTGCATATTATGAATTTATTTTACTTAATATAATTCTTTATTGTATTTGGTATAAAGAATTTAATTTAGCTGTTAATTATTTTTTTAAAAAACGCATAATTTTATCACCAATAATCGAAGAAAAATCTCAGCAATTTTTAACTTGGTTAGTTATCCACTCAAGAATGTAAGCCAAATTAAATATCTTGGTAGCTTTTAAGTAAGAAAGTGAACTTAGAGGTTTAGATGCCACACAAACTTCAGCTTCATGAAGCCACCTATAAACTATTCCACAGTTATAAAGGTAAAAAATATAAGTGGTCACATTTGCTCAGGAGATCATAAAAAATTTAAGTGATAGAGATGAGGGAAATTGTGTGATTCACAGATCTTAAGAATCTACCACCCTACCATTGCATTAAATCATGCAGCATAATACCATTTTGATGCCAGTTTTCACTTTATATCTTACAAATTTTCGGTTAGTACGTTTTCCTATTAGAAGAAGCGGTGTAATATCAACTTCTTGGAAAATCACCTGTATTGCCATTTTTTTAATTTCATTATGTTTAAGACCTTTAATGTAAGCTTTGGTAATCAGTAGATGCCGGTTGATAGTGCTTGATAAATCCTTATCCAGTGCTGATCCATCCATAAAAATACAATAACTATTTATATTAATTATATGGAAGAAAACATTATTGATAATAAACATGAATATTTAAAATTGTTTACTAGATATGTTGTTTGTTTGTTTGCGATAGAAAAGGATAAATTAGAAGAATTACTGAACAAATTTAATAGCATTGATTCTATATTTTGGAAGAAGGGAGACTGGATTTCATTTGGTTAAAACTTCCAGATTTATCAGTAATAGCAGAAAGTCATTTATTAATCTTAATAAAGTTCATGGCTGATCTCGAGATATGAGTAATTTTTTTTCTTAAATATTTCAACATTTGTTGGGTTTTATTTATTTAATACCATTGTCCCATGAGCTTTTATTGCTTAATTGTAGTATTTTTTTACATACATAATAGCATAATGATTGAATGGGCTCAAATTTGGTTTGGATGCCCTCTTATTTTAATTCTTTGAATACTGTAATATCTGTGCTAGACAAACTGTTAGATAGTTAGTTTAGTGTTTTAGTGTCTAGAATAACAAACCAGCCAAAAACTTGTTAGAATTCTAAGAAACGACTTAACGCTATTTATTAGTATTTGTTTACTAGTTACAGTCAAAACATTAATACCACAGACAATGATAATCTAGTTCCACAGTCATTCCTTGAATGATGACATGATAGCAAATCACCGCAGATCATAAGACATCACACTCCTTCCCCCTTAGTATGTAACATCATAATCCCTGAAATGCACTAGTGGACAGCATTGACATGGCGGGGTGTTCTCTGTAAGCCTTTGGAGTTTGAATTGGAGATTAAGATGCAAAGGTGTTGAACTCTGGTTATTTATGTTTTCCAGTGTCACACTGGGTGGAGAATTTTGGGCAAGTGGTGTTTCCTCAGCAGGAGATGAGACAGTTGGAAGTGTCCACTGTTCTTAAATGCAACTGATCAACATGCTTATGTTGTAATCCCAGATCAGTTCAGACTTCATATGACAGCGGGCCTGTACGCTGTTCTACCATGGCAGGAATCCATGGAAAACCCCTTCCTGTTGCTCATATAAATACTGTGTCATCTGGTTGGAATTCACATAACCGATGATGTTTGGATGGTGCTGACTTTGGGGCTCTATCCAGATGAAAGAAGTCTAGGCATGTACGAAGGCATCGATGAAAGAGCATCTCGGCTGGACTTAGACCTGTAGTTGTAGATGGAGTAATGTGCTGAGCCAAAAGGTATCGGGCAATATGTTGCTACAAATTTCCATGAGAAATACACTTTGGCCTCTCCTTCACAGACTGGACAGCCCTCTCCACAAGACCATTAATTGACGGATGGTAGGGTGTGATCCGTGCATGGTGAATTCCGTTATTGGCAAGAAAAGTAAAAAACTCTGAAGATACAAACTGTGGTCCATTGTCCGAAACTATACACTCTGGTATTCCATAGGTTGAAAATAATTCTTGTAGTACTGTGACTGTTGCAACTGAGATTGTTTTAGGCATTCTGCGCGCTTTCACCCACTTTGAACAGGCATCAACAACAACAAAAAGCATTTGCCCATCGATTGGACCTGCAAAATCTATGTGCAGTCATGACCACGGTGTAGATGGTAGTTCCCAAGAGTGAATTGGAGCATGTCTTATGACTTGACAATTTTTGCATTTGCCCACAAGGTTCTCAATATCCCAATCCATTGATGGCACCATACGTATGACCTTGCTAATTCTTTGGTTCTCACAATGCCAAAATGACCCAAATGAAGTTCATTAAGAACAATTCTCTGTAGAGAAAAAAGAATAATTACATGTGACCGCCAAAGCAAACAATTTTTGTGTGTTGATAGCTCATTGCATCTTATAAAAAAAGGTTGAAGTTTGGTGTCTGTGAGTCTGGTTGGCCAGGCAATGAAAATATAGTTCTTTACTCTTAATAGCAAAAAGTCTTTTCATGTTGCATGTACAACTTGTTCAGCAGTTACAGAAGGATCTTCCAATTCCTCCAAGAAAAGGACACCATTCATGTTTGGATTGTTGCATTCAGTTGATGGAAATGGAAATCTGCTCAATGCATCTGCATTTGCAACTTTTTTTCCTGGTTTATATTCCAGTTTGAAAGAATATGCATTGATGTGTGTCCATCTTTGCAGGCAGGGTAATAAAATCATTGGTGTTGGTTTATCTGAGGTAAACATGCCAAGCAGTGGACGATGATCAGTACAATTGTTAAATTTAATTCTGAATAGGAAATGGTGTAAATGTCTGATGCCAAATACTATTGCCAAAGCTTCTTTATCAATTTGTGCATAGTTTTGTTCAGCCTTAGACAAACTCCATGAAGCAAAAGCAACTGAAGCGGATGATCCATCAGGATATTGCATACTTAGTACTGCACCTACTCCATAAGGTAAAGCATCAAAGGTAAGTAGGTGAGGGTCAAATGAAACCAGTATATTATTGGACATCAATGCCTCTTTAAGTTTAAGAAAGGCCCTTTCATGTTGTGGTGACCAAGTCCATGTGGCATTTTCCTGTAATAAATGATGTAAAGGTTCAGCTATGGTTGCACGATCTGGAAAAAAATTGTTATAACAATTTATAAGACCTAAGAATGCTTTCAGTTCTATTTTGATCCTAGGAGAGCAAGCATTTTGAATTGCAGTTGCTTTACTTGGAGATGGATGCAGACCTTTACAGTCTATTGTATAACCCAGAAATTCCACAGAATCTACTCTGAATACACATTTTTCTTTATTAGCCCGCAATCCACTGTGTGCTAATCTTTTAAACACAGTATGTAATTTTGAACATAGATTAATTGTTGAAGACACACAAATTAATATGTAATTGAAATATGAAAAAACTCCAAAAATGTTCCAGAGTAAATTGTCTATAATGCATTGAAACATTCCAGGTGCAACACAGATTCCAAACTGTAAACGTTTTACGCGCTCAATGAGTGATGATTGTCTGTATGTTTGCAGACATGTCATCAATTGGAAGTTGTAGGTAGGCCTTAGCTAAGTCAATTTTTGCCAAGATAGAGCTAGGAGGAACAGAGGTCAGAAGATGATGTACCACTGGTATAGGGTGTGCACTGTTAACTGTTACTTTGTAGTCACTGCATAATCTCACCTCTCTCTCCTGTTGGTTTAAGAATCGGTACCACTGGTGTTGTCCATACAGGGTTTTCCACTGGTTCAATGATCCCATCTCAGAGCAGAGTATCTAAAGCAACATCCACCTTATGTTTCATAGCAAGTGGTAGTGGCCGGGCTTGTAGTCTGATTGGGGGAAATTTAGGATCAACTGGCAATGATACAGCTGGACCCTTGTAAGTTCCTATAGATGTGCTGAAAACTTGTGGAAATTGGTTAATGATATATTGAATAAATGGATAGGTAATTAGATGGCCTCCAGTTAGTGAAATACTTAGAGGAGTGAACCATTCATGTCTAACAGGTTTGTACAAGGACTCTCTGATATCAATAAACATAGATGGCATGAATGTACACCGTATTGTACAACACAATATCCCTTGAATAATATTGAATGGTGCTGGAAATCCCATAATGTAATTGTTACTGGATGTAGTTTGGGTATTTTTCCGTTACACAATTCAGATAGTGTATCAAATGATAAAATAGAATATTCTGATCGTAAGTCAATTTCCATTGCTCTGTTAGTGAAAGATCAAAATCGCAGCTCTCTGCCAAACATCGAAGGTAAACTAACTCACATTTTCTCCTTCTCATTGCCAATGACGGTGAAATTGAAAACGTTGGTAAATAATGGAAGGTTGTGGGTTAAAATACTGTTTTAAAATTTTTTGATATGACTTGTCATGAGGCAACGCAGGTGATATAAGAGAACAAAGAATGCTTAATGTTCATAATCCGCAGGCACCGAGGAGTGTTGCACATTTCTTTTCATCAGGAATAATATTATTTGCTTCACAAAAGAAATTCACATGTGACACGTATTTATCCCACATTTGTGGTGAGTCAACATCGAAAGGTGCTAAAGAACCAATAGTTGCCATTATAAATCCAATACAAAATAAAGTTTGAGTAAAAAAAAAATATGTTCAGCATCCTATGTACAATTAATTAATAATATTATAAAGAACACTGTTGAATTAAAAAAATATATATATATTCAGTATCTCGCATATTCCATCCTCGTTGCCAAAACTGGTGAAGTATTTTAGTGTCTAGAATAACAAACCAGCCAAAAACTTGTTAGGATTCTAAGAAATGACTTAGCACTATTTATTAGTATTTGTTTACTAGTTACAGTCAAAACATTAATACCGCAGACAATGATAATCTAGTTCCGCAGTCATTCCTTGAATGACGTCATGATAGCAAATCATCGCAGATTGTAAGACATCACAGTTAACATCAATAAAGTTGTTAGACGAATAGTAACTTTACATTCTTAAACGAGTTCCCATTTTAACAATAATTATTTTAAATATTTTAACATTCATTTTATTAATTTTTAAAGTCACCTTTATGAACTAAGTTTATATCATATAAATAGTTTATATCTAGAAAATCCAGTGGCTTAGAGGCAATAAAATTTCCTCTGGATCCAAGCAAAAGTTTGTCTTCACTCTCTCATGAATGCTTTACAAATTTATGACTCTCATTCACCCTCAATTTATTATGCATACTTAATATAAAACTACTATCATTATATACGTGTAATTGTCCATTTCATCATATATATTTTAATCCTGAAAAATATAAATGACTTCTAAGACACATTTTATGCTATCCAACACTTTTCATCTTAACACAATGCTTCATAAACGTTTATTCACGTGATTAAAATATACATGATGAACTATAAAGATATATGTATATTTAAAACATTACCCATTGGAAAAAAAGAATGTAGTTGAATAAATTATTTCATGCCATTGTGTTTCTAATAAAAGATTTATCAATCTTTAGGTGATTATTTTATCCTTAATGAAAGTTTAAACTGTATATTGGAGCTAGAAAAGATTATGATAATTTTTAGATTAACAAATGATTAATAATATTCATTAACATATTTATCTGGTGGGAATGATAATATAATTCTGAATGAAGAACAATTTGCATCTTCAGATTAAAAAGTAGTATATATATATATGAATTTTTGCCCGTACCTTAAATAGGATCTTTGTGAAGAAAGGTTGAAATAGAATACAATAAGGTACTTTGTTTAAGTGATAATAATTAAATAATTGTCAAGCATTGGTGGTCAAGAGGTTGGCGACAGCTGCTTTACAAGCAGTTGTCCTGGATTAGTGGGTTTGCTTCCCAGCTGATGCTATGACACATGAGAAAAAAAAATTTAACATTGCTTGACAGTTTAATTTATTTTATGTTCAAAGCTGAATAAAATGCAGCATAAAGTCTATAATTATGTCCTTTTTAGTAATTTCTATATAACATTTCTTGATTCATTTATTATATTAAAGCTGTGCATATATATACAAATATATATATATGCTGGATTCACCATTCACTGTGGACTAACTAAGACCCTAAGTCCAACCGCAGTGAATGTATGTTTCTTTTTCAAACTAAATTTATCGTTTTCTCAAATAGTTGCCTAAATTAAAGAAGGAATTGTGTTAAAGAGAAAAGATTTAATAAAATAAAATATAGAAAGTTAATATTATATTTGCAACTATTTTTAAAATATATTTGGTAGAATTCGATAAGATAAAAATTTTCTTAATTAAATAGAATCCATTAAGAAAAGGAATTAATTAATAAAACATTTTTCTGAGTTAGATAAAATAAGAGATAACAGGAAAAATTTGAAACAACGGGCATGATTCACTACTAATTAGCAGATTAAAGATATAATGGAAAAAGGGTATAAATAAAGAACTTTTCTTTTGTTCTTGGTCTTATGCTTGCGGGTAACCAGTGCTGAAGGTCAGAGAGAAAATCTTAAGAATTCTGTTGGAAGAAATTTTGCTGAAAGATTGGACAATATAGCGAACTCTTGCTTGCTGTACTTACTTCAAGCTGCACTCTATTCTTTCAGCATATAAATAAAAAAATCCATAAATGTGTTGCTCTGCAAAAATGCAGGGGTAACCTTTTTGCCTTCACTCTCCTGAGCCATTCCTGAGGCCGGAGTTCTAATCATGTAAGCCAACCAGAGAACTAAAGTGTCTGCCCTGTATCCGTGAATATCTGCCCTCAAACATGAAAAAACAAAGCTGAAGAACCAAGAAGACTTGTGGTAAACCTCTAATGAACTCATCTTGACCCACCCCATCTAGTTACTGGTAATGTTACCATAAATTAACAAAAAAATCTCTTTGTAATTTACAAATTCACTCTAGCTAGAATGATGTTTTTCTATATATATGTTTTTTTTTAAATCTATGTGTTCGTATCTTGTCAAATTATATTTCATTAATTGCTTTCTTTTCTTTTTTTTTATCGTAATGGGAGGGGCGGCCATAGTTCTTATTAATTTAATTGAAAAATACTTAGTTTAACTTTCCACCATTATACTCCCCGTAAATAAGTTATTTATTTTATATAAATATTTATTTAGAAAGAAAAGGAAGCAAATCATAGAAAGTGCAAAAGTCTATTTTAAAAATCAAAATTTAAATTGCTAAATATTCTATTATAAAACTTTCCAAACTTTAACTTAGTTTTTTTTGTATATATATAAAAGAAAGATCCTTATCAAATGCCTGTATATTTTAGTCAATGAAGGGTTACAAATTTAATGTTATATTTTGAAGAGCGTGAAATAAAACGTTTGCATTTATATTTTAGTAATAAGAGAGAGAGTACATTTTGACAATATGTATTAAAAATTATTAAATAGCATTGACTCTGGGGTGTGTTGGTTAAACTTCAACTAAATCAATAAAATATCCGCCCTCTTGCTTTAGTGATCTGAATTTTATAAAAGGGAAGTTACTAGTTTTCTGCGGATTTTCAGTGAAAGTTGAGCTTTCTTAATATATATATTTTGCAGAGTGTTTCTTTTTTAAATTTAAAGGTCGTTGACTGTATTTATATGGCATCGTGCCTCGGGTGATCTACTGGGCCGCTCAGCATATCTGACAGTGCTTCTTTTGCCAAGTTTGCTTAGGTTAACATACCTACATTCAAACCTTCTGAAAAAGAAATAAATTGTTCTGGATGTTATGTCGATATCAGTCCCTTCAATGTACATAACTGGACATAAGCAACAAAAACTCCGATCCTGAATCCGGGTCACGCGTTTAGTGGATTCCATTTTTTTTCTAACCTAGTTTAGAGATGCAGAGCTATCCGGTCTTGTGTTAACCTCTTGGTAACTGTTTTCTCTCGAGCCTCACAGCCCACTATATGCTCTCGCCTTTGTGCATGGTCTTGTATATTTATATTTATTAGGAAATCTTTCTCAAAATCTCATAGAAATGTTTCAATTATGGCTGGAAATTCCTGCTGGGGTCACTTTATCATTCTTCTTAAATCATAAGTAGGGTTGTGATTTAAACCTGTCCAAAGTGTTTAGTTGAGTTTGACCACCTATTTATTTCTATGTTCTCCAACCACAGAGTTAATGAATCATGTCTCTCTCTCATGATTTCTTTTACGTAACACTTCCATTGGCTGGAATATTTTAAAGAAGAAATTATAACATAAAATTTTGTCTGTTCTTATCATTACGATCAATGGATCTTTCATATATGTCTATCCGGTTGAGTGAAAATAGCCTGTGACACTGTTAATAAAGCATTGTGTGAATTATTTTAATGTCAATAATAAAAATTTCTGTTATCTTTCATTCACTATAAATAAAACCACTTAGTATTGTTTTTTTTTTGTGACATGCGTATGTACATCTGATCATTATATATGTAAAAATTCCTTTTCGTGGTCTCCTCTCTCTCTGACCACCAGGCATACATTAAGATTAAATTCTAGTGAGGTTCGAGGAGTAAGTCACTTAGTAGCAATCTAGAGGAGTGGATGAGGTTCGAACCCCTTCTATCTGCATCTCTAGGTTAGGTTAAAGCAGCTCTACTTTTCTTACCATTACAATATCAACATAATAATTTGCCTCTATATTTTCATTAAAAATAATTTTGTTTTGGTGTATTTTGTATAGTAAATACAATTTTATCATTTTTTAATGATGTGACCCAATTTATGATAAGCAATATCTCATGAGATCAGTTGCTTAAAGAAGGTTTCTGATATCTCTTCTAGAATCCCAAACTCAGAGTTAAACTATAAAATAATAATATTACGTCATAGATATATAAATAATAGCATGATTTAAATACTATTGTTGTGTGATCAAGATTTTTAAACTTTTATATTTTTATTAAAAATTTTTTTAATTGCAAAGAATGATTTATTTTATGAAGTCGAAGCAATCCTATCTATCATTTGACATACCTAACGAGAAAGATAGCTTTTTTTAAAAAAATACTTTTATACTCTCCAATAGGGATTAGAATTATGTTAAAATCCAGTTTAAACTAAAAATGTCTATTTTAGAACTTGGCAAAGACATTATTCATGAACTTGTGCTTAAAAATAGAAATGATTAATCTATTTAGGCTATGTATATTAACCAAACTATAGACAGTAAGAAGAGAAGGCTTGACTAATGATTTTGGTTTCTCCAAAATAAGAATACATTTTGTAAATAAAATTTTTACATCAAATCCTTCAGATTAAAATCTTCAAAGAGATAATATCGATACTTGAACATTCATGTTTTGCTGAAAGTTTATCTTTAGATTCCACACACAGGCAATGGATTATATTATATCATATTTAAAGGGTTTAGAATTTAATAAATAAATTCTTTTTTATCAGAAAAAGATTAGAAGTCGATACAAAAAAGAGGGTTGGTTTATGCTAATGGCATTTGAGGGCATTATTCCCAAAATATGATACGGGTTCTACAGATATTCTCAAGGATTGATCACAATATCCTAATAATACAATTGCCCCACTTTTCCCTCCATATAAAATTGATTAACAAATCAGAAAACCTAATCCAGAAATGATTTTGGTATCCAATTCAAGAATCTTAACTTCACTCCGAATTAATTCCACTAACCTCTCAAATTCAAACAAATATCATACATATTTAATATCATAAAATATTTGCCAATACTCTCTATTGATTATATTAATGGGTAGATATTGATAGAATACTATCTTCAAAGGTTCATTCAATCCTTTAAGTCAATCTTTCATCTGTCTGCTTTGCACTATCTGGTAATAATTACTATTTCAGCCCTGTGTGATTTAGTTTAATGGTGGAGCTGAAGTTGCTGGGATTGATTTCTGAGAAGTTCCAAGCAATAAAATCTTTCAATGATTATTATTTATTACCACTTCACATTTCACTCCATTATAATACAATTACTGTATATTCTAAAAGCAATAAACTCTCTAATCTAATTACCATTTACTCCTTCAAAGGAACTTTTGACAAAGATAATCCATAAATGCTAAGGCTTCAGATTAGCAAGTAAACAAGCTAATATTGTCTATGGATTAGTCAACTCCATAAAAATATAGAAACATCTAAAAACTCATATAACATATCACTTTTGATGTAATAAAACTAATCATTTTTTTCATTATTATATGGATCTTTTATAAGAATTAACAAACCTACTACCTGATGCTTTATTCTGAAAAAAGGCAATAAAATATATGCTTATGTATATACCATACCATTGTTTGTTATTGATTATGAAGCAGCATCACATTTAACAGAGTCTGCAGAAATTATGATATAGAAAGCCTGCAGAAATTATTATATAGAAAAGCTGCAACGCAGCAATGTATTATTAATTTAACAATTGTATGAATTTTATTTTTCAAACTTTACAACAAAATATGTAAAATCTGCTTAATATCAAATGTTATTCAAGCCTATTCAGATTGGTCAATGATGTTTAGTGTTTGACTCAACTGATGAGAAAATGATTCCTTTAAAATAGTTCCTACGAATCTTGTAAAATTCAATATATATATAATATTATAAATCGATGTCTGTATTTCTTCAAAACAATATATGGAATCTTGTAATTAAATATTAGTAAATACAATAATCAAAAATTTTGAAAAGTACAAAAAATATAATAATGTCTTAGGAGGGCTTTCGACTCTCCTCATAATCTTTGTCAACTAATACTTTGAAAAGTTAACCTTCCCATAATTCTGTGATCTTAATGTTTGTTTGCCTATTGATTAAGTCCTGCTTGTATTTATATATTAGCATAGCTTCCTTTATTTTCCTTTTATCTCTTTCAATTTGCAATATTTTTACATTGTTATAATTGAAATTAAAACCATATACACATGATTTATTATGGTCTTAAAAAATGGAAGCGGATACATTATTATTACCTTTGCAATTTTGCTTCATATTTTGAACTCTTTAATAAAAGCAAGTGCTCTTTAGTTCTTTTCTCCAACATACATCTCCATTCCCCTATATATCTGCTATCATGCCTACATATCCATTCATAAATGATACAATTTTTATTTATAAATGAGATTTTATCTTTAGAGTTATTTATTAATTTATTTAATGTAGGAGGAGCATAAAATGCGATGTCACATATACCTTTATAAATTTTTCTTATGAAATTTCTTGTTGATTCGAAATATATGGTATTGATATCCAAATTTTTTTATTAGTAGAAGAATCAACATCATTATTAATATTTTTATTTTTATATTTCGTATCAAAATTTTTAATAGTATTATAAATGTGATTGTAATTATAGCTAACATTTAACAAATCATTAGAATACATTTTAATATTTTTGCCTTTATCCGATGAATATTTACAAAGATTATCATTTCTAAATAAGAAGGACTTCAAACCTGCGATTTTATGTGACATTGGTACTTTTGATTTATATGAAACAAAACCTCTTGTTGTTATTGGTTTAATAGTCATAGAGTAACCTAGCTTACATCTATTTCTAGTTATCTTAAGATCGAGAAAGTGAACGCACTTTAAATTTTCAACTGATTTGATCCATTTTAAGCCATTTATATTATTTAATTCTTTAAACAATTCTTTAATTGTATTTGGCTTGCCACAAACAAAAAAAATCATCAACATACGATCGATAACATTAGTTTTTCAAAATACGCCCCTAAGTGACGATTATATTTTTTGTACTTCTCAAAATTTTTGATTACTGTATTTACTAATACAGTATTTAATTATAAGATTCCATATATATAAAAGACATATTTTGCGGGTTCATCCGTGTTAAAAATTATAAATATTGATATTCCGACGTTTCTACTTGGTCACACAAGTCATCCACTGGGTGATATATATATCTTATTTTTACAATGATCTAATAGAGAGCATTTAATTCCAGCTTTCATAATAATAATAGTTATAGCAAAAATTTTTCTATTTATACAAATAATAAAAATCTCTCAGATTTATTTTTATTTAAAATCTTCACTTGTTTTTTGGTATTTCAGCTGTTTCAGCTATTTTATTAAATTGGGCAAATCAAAGCTATTGAGCATGAAAAACAACACTGACGACTTTAAATTATTAATGAGAAACCATTGCTCCGTTAAGAATAAAAGTTAGTGTTATTGTTAAGAGATCCATTATAATTTCTCTGATGCAGATTTTCTAATCAAATTATTTTATCTCTAGAGTGAGGAAGCTCTATTTTAAATAAAAACATGATTATTCTAATAATTTCAGCCTATTGATGCAGCATAGTAATAATTGAATATAAGCCAATCAGAAAATCATGTGACATTTGAGAGATGGAATTCACAAGTTAAGCTTTAATTCTGAAAAGTAAATTTCAAGTCTCATATGAATTAATAGCTAGATATGAATTAATAGCTAGAATACCTGGCTATCATCCAGGAATAGTTGTTTAATTTCAAGCATAGGTCTAAAGTTTTTTTTACCATGTGGAATTTAACAAAGGGATAAAAGGCAAATTAATAGCTAAAGGTTCACAGTTTATTCTTCTCTGAGTATAAAAATAATATATACTTACATTAACTGAATAAAACTGTTAAATGATCATTCTCACATCAGAGTGCTGAATGTTACATTACCTCTCAAGAAATTAATTATGTGATCCTTTTTATTAACACAAAGATTTCTAATGGGTGCATTAGTGCAGAATAAAAATTCTTTAAGAAAATTTGAGAAGATCCTCAAACGGATGTAATGAGTTTATTTGAGTGAATATTGTCTTCAATGCCACATTCTTTCTTTTTAAATTCAAATGTATGATAATTTAAGTAATAATATCATAGTTAACCAACAATCTGATTGCAACCATATATAAAACATTGTGTTTCATCATGATATTCCACATAGGAAACAATTATAAGATGGGATAATACGTCTCACAAATATGATCAGACACATGTCTAAATGCTTTCAATTATGATTTTTTTTGACAAAACATATATATTTTTTTAATAGTGATGAAAAACACATAAAAAATGCTAATACATCTGATTGGCATTTTCAATTTTTGTATAATAATTTTGTTTTTATCTTCCTTTTTTACTTTAGGCCACAAAAATAAAATCAGAGTAGGTCATACCCTTCCGTGCTCTAATGGATCATCCAATGCCAAATTATATTCTAACAAAAAACACATTTCATACTTAGAATGCCTTCATTCAGTAATGACAAATCTTTGCAGATAATTCAAATACCCAGTAAGATCTGGAAGCATTGTATTTCCAAGATCTACTTATGCTGTGAAAACTGGTCTAAAGAAAGCTAAATAAGAGGGATGGACAAACTTTTCATACATTGTTGCATTTCAGAGAGTTGCAATAACTACTTCTGGAACCAATTTTGGTAGGAATGACACTACCTGTTAAATATTGAAATTTTTTTGGTAAATCAAAATACGACAATAAAGTCCATTCAAATAAAACTACATTATTTTTAAAAGCTAACGTTTTAAAATTTCAAGATATCTGAATTTTGTTTTCTCTATAATTGGTACAAACTATATTATTGTGGATCATTAATATAAAGGTTTAAGAAAAATGACAATGAAAACCAATATTATCTTGGGGGCTGCGTAGAAGGATTACTACTAGTAAAACATTCAAAATATAAGGAAAAGCACATCTCTAAATCTTTACCAACCACTACTATGCTTGAGTGACTAAATTCTATTTATTTCACAATTTCTTTATAAACTATTTAATATCTAAAAATAAAATTTCCATTCCTCTTCTTTTTCTTTTTTTTCTCATCCTTCATCTGAAAACAACCTATAATCATTGCGCTTATTTGCCTTGTAAATGAAATTTAGCAGCCACTGATCAATGTACATGTGGCCAAACGACTGTCGAATGGCTTATAGTAGCAGAATTGAAATACTTTGCTACTAGCGAGTCTATCTCGTAATTGGTTCTTTACAGATTCCTTTATAATACTTTGTTTATAGTTAAGCTGTCTAAAAAAAATCGTATATGCTAAATAAAAGTATCAAACTAATTTCAATGATAAGTCATTTTTCTAACAAGTTAAATTCACACGATTAGCATGATATGCATTTATACGATTACTCGTTCTGTTTTTCAAATTTAACAGTTTTTTTTTAAAAAGTAATTATAGAAACATGAAATTAATAACTAAATTAAAACATAAAGGCAGTTTTTTTTGTTTCATAATCAAGGAATTATAAATAACTTAAAGTAAAAATTCTAACTTATTATTGATCAAAAATAAAAAAATAAAAAAAATAAGCAGAAGTAATTCAGTTTTTATCTTTCGTGAAATATTCTCCTCTAATCATTTTATCTTTCCTCTTGACTTTGAAAATCAGGATAAAACAATTTTGATTATAAAATTTAGGTATATTTAAGTAATTGTTTAATAATTAAACTTCTGCTACTTAATTTTTGCCATAATATTTGCTGTATCAAACAACAAAACAAAAATGGGTAATTAACAGTGGGCGAGAATCGAACACATTAACACTTAACGTAGCAGTCGCATCCAACAGAAAAAGAGCGATTTAAACATTGCGATTGTTTTAATATTAATTGTAATTATTGTATCTTCCCAAAACCGAATTAAAATGTTTATTCTCTATGTAGTCATGTTATTAATGAACATTATTTTCAGTACATATAAAGTGAATTCATCAAATAAATTTTATATTATATGTCGTTACATGTCATAAAAACATATATTGTGGCGACATCCGGCCACGAGCCACTAGTTTGAAAACCGTACAGTGGACGAACACAACTACATAGCCAATGCTCGTTGAATCTATGACTGCAGTAACAAAAATGAAGCTTGTTTGAATTCTTTAGAGGTATCTTTATGTCGAAAAAAAGTACACATGATATAAAATAAATTATTATAAAGTCTTTCCCCTTTTTAAAGTATACTTGCATGTTTTAATTTTTCTAGTTGTAAAAAATGAATAGTATCAGTAATAAAAATATATTTAAAGCAGGAAATTAATTTTATAATATATCAGTGAAGCTACTTATGTAATATTGATATCTTTAAAAAAAATAATTTTTGCGCTTGCTTTTAAATTATGCAAGTTTTTTTTTATTTTTTTTATAGATTTTAAATACGAAAAGCAAACATTTAACTAGCCAATCAACCAAAACGATATACAATGACATAATGATACACGTAATCACTGATATCAATCAGTACAAACTATTTAAAATGGCTTGCAACATATGTTTTTGGATCGGAATCATTATTTTATATTTTGGTGTTTTATTAATCGGTAGTGGTTTACTGATAGCAGATAAGTCGGATTATTCTCAGAATGTTTTAGAATATTTTTTACAAGATTCAGAGAAAGTACTTGATTTAGGTTCAACTCTGGTATTTATTGGTATCGGTCTTTCGGTGATTGGCGGTACTATACTTTGGATGAAAAATAATTAGAAAAAATGAACAGAACTATCTTATTTGTTTTTTAATAAATTATATTCACAATGAAAAAGAAATAACAGTTGATCAGCCAAAAAGTTATAAGATATTAGAAAACCAAAAGTGACAGATTGAACCTGGTAGTACTACAGTGGCAAAATATACGTGTCAAGATCTATACACTATGGCCCCAGTTCTGTTATTTCTGATTTTTAAATTTCTGGTGAACTCATGAACTATTCAAATTTTTTATATAATTAATTTTTTAAGTTTCAATACTTACTAATTAGTTTTTTTATTTAAATATTCTTATTAACAATATTTGCAAGCAAAGCTTGATTGGGTTCAAAATTTTTGCATAGAAAAAAAATCTTTTTATCGTTTATGTTTTAACTTTTTCCCTGCAAAATATTGTAGATAGAGATACATTTGATTTAAAAACCATGTTAATCAATCGACTGTCATAACGGATGCTCAATAAAGATTTTAATGCATGATACTTAAAATGAGTACTATAATTATTGAAAAATTCCTAACATAACTTTTAAAATACTTTACTGTTTTTGAATGAACATGAAATTGATTCATGGTCTGACACCAGCTTGTTCAAAAATAAAATCCTAAAAATTGATTCATGCAATTTTTGATATAACTAAATTCATATCTTGATCATCCCATAAATTATATACTCATATTTAGCCAGCACCTCATTATCTGGGAAAGGTGTTAAATTTTGATATAGGGGATGTCGTAATAAATTAGGTATTATTAATATTTATTTAAAGGTTTATTTATGTACTATAAAATATATGTAATTTTATTTTCACCTCATTGTTTATTTGTAGTAACTTTGCATACATATGTTAGTATACATGGTGAAGTGTATTATTATATTTTTATTAGTTTTCTGTTTGCCTTACTGCACTGAAAGTAAATGCACTGAGCCAAGCAGAAAACTGATGAGTGAAAAATAGCACTTGTGGCCAGGCATACTAACACATGTATGCAATGTTACTACTAATATATATATATAAAATTAACGGTAAATTGCATTTACCGTTAATTTTTTATATATATAATATTTTTTATAACGGGTATTGTATTTTACATTTAATATATATATATACACACATGAGTCAGACTTGAAAATTATATATAATGTTGGGAAAAGTACTGTGTTTTGGCTTAAAATAAATAAAAAAAGGTACTCTTCCATGAAAGATTCTAATAAGTTTCACTTTGGTAGTATATCTGACAATCATTATATACATATGGGACAGCTAATGTAAATACTCATTTTGCATTGGCTGAACAATCTAATAAATAAAAGCGTGCTGATATGTTTACTACAATTAGTGATTAAAAATATATTATATACCAAACATTTGACTTAAAATTATTAATTTGCATGGGCTTGAAAATGAATAAGTAAAGAATTCCTCTATGAAAATTAAAATTAGCCTGGGTATAAATGATGCTATAAATTGTAATGGTTTTCACCCTTGTTTGCAAACTTATTACATCTGTTAATCTCTATATACATCTGGAATAGTTAATGCAAATAGTTATTTTGTTTTGACTGAGCAATCTACTAAGTAAAAGGATACTGAAATGTTTATTAACAGCTTTTGGTTCATTAGACAAGACCTGAAATTATAAGTACCAGACAAAAATAATGTTGAAATGAAGTAAATGCTCTTTTTTAATGGAAAAGAAAAGCTTAATCTTAGAAACATCTTATATATATATATAGAGAGAGAGATTTATAAAATATAAATTCTTATTTAAAAATATTTTCAATATTAAAAAAAAAATAAAAGAAGCCACTGCCAGTAATAACACACACAAACATTCATTAAACATGTATAAAATTTAGAATTATTTTAATATAACTTTAATTTTTTTTTATAAAACATTATAACTTTATTTTAGATTTTAATTTACAATTTAACTTTTTATTTTAGAAATTCACACAGATGAATTTAATATTTTATTTGAGTGTCGAGTATAAATAGACTACATAGATTGCATTTGAAAAGAAAATATTCTACCCCTAATTTAACCTTCGGCCAAAAGTTTGCAGTCAAACCAATGCATATAATGTTAGAGAAAATTCTGTATTTATTATATAGATATTTGCAAAGAAATGAAGTCATACATCGTATGACATAATTTAATAAACTTATATTGCAAAAGTTATATAATGAATGTGCTAATAGCTCTTAACAAGATTTTCCAAATATCCCTATCCTCAGACTGGTTTCTAGCTCTGGCTGTCATCAATGAGGTGCTAAGATATTCAGGCATTAGATTTAAAATACCAGGTCAAACTCCAGCATTTATCTAACAGTTAACTATTAAATAGCAAATCTGAAATTTTTAGATATGATGTAGCTGAACTTAGCTATTTAAGTTAAAATAGCTACATTTACAGACATATGGATTTCTGAAAATTTCATATTTTCAACTTAATATTTAACTATTAGATAAATGCTGGGGCTCGACCTGATATTTTTAAATCTAATACCTGAATATCCTATCACTTCACCGATGACAGTGAGAGCTAGAAACTGATTCAAGGATAGGGATATTTGGAAAAGCTTGTTAAGAGCTATTACATGATCATTATATAACATTTGTAGTACAAGCTTATTAAATTAAGTCATGTGATGTATGCCTTGATTTCTTTGCTACTATTGTTTTGCTGTTGAGGCTTTGGTGATTTTAAATTTCTAAACCTATTGATATATGGTATATATGATATTAGTTTACTTCCATATAGCTATTTAAGATAGATAGATGCATTTGAAGACATGGATGCCTGAAAATTTTAGATTTTCTACTTAATAGTTAACTATGAGATAAATGCTGGGGCTTGACCTGGTATCTTTAAATCTAATATCTGAATATCCTAGCACCTCACTGATGACAGCTGGAGTTAGAAACTGATCTAAGGATAGGGATATTCGGAAAAGCTTGTTAACAGCTATTAGGTTGCTAATTGTATAATATATATTGTAAGGGTTACTTACAATTATATTAACATAAATTATCCAAATGTAACATCAAAACATGAACCAAAAAATATAAATGTAAATTTATAATTAATAAGCTTATGTTTTTGGATAGACATATATATCAAAATTAACTCAAGCTTTAAAATCTTAAGTTAGATGAACAGATATTTAAATAGTTATTATTGAAATTAATAACTTTAAAATGATTATTTTTTAAAAATTATTACTCACACACATATATAAATAATTGTTTAAACTATTGAATTTTATTAACCAAGACGTAAAAATGGAGATAATCTTATGGTCAAGTCGCTTCATAGCAACTAAACAAAGAAAATGGAATTTAAAACTTAATTATAAGTTATAATTATTTTAACAATAGGAAAATATTAAATCACGAAAAACACATATTATATATAAATCGATTTCAGTGTAAAAACCAAACCAAATTTTTAATAATTTAATCATATCTTTGCTAAGAAATTATCTACTACACTCGTTTGTTCCGATGTGTTCAAAATATAACTATTTCAAAAGAAGATGGATTAATAACTGGAACGAGTTCTCCTTTTAACAATAATTATTTTAAATATTTTAATATTCATTTTATTAATTTTTACAATCACCTTTATGAACTAAATTTATATCATATAAATAGTTTATACCTAGAAAATCTAGTAGCTCAGAGGCAATAAAATTTCCTCTGGATCCAAGCAAAAGTTTGACTTCACTTTCTTATGAATGCTTTACAAATTTATGACACTCATTCACCTTCCATTTATTATGCATACTTAATATAAACTACCATCATTATATACGTGTAATTGTCCATTTCATCCTATATATTTTAATCCTGAAAAATATAAACGACTTCTAAGACACATTTTATGCTATCCAACACTTTTCATCTTAACACAATGCTTCATATACTTTTATTCATGTGACTAAAATATACACGATGAACTATAAAGATATATGCATATTTAAAACATTACCCATTGGAGAAAAAGAATGTAGTTGAATAAATTATTTCATGACATTGTGTTTACTAATAATAGATTTATCAATCTTTAGGTGATTATTTTATCCTTAATGAAAGTTTAAACTGTATATTGGAGTTAGAAAAGATTATGATAATTTTTAGATTAACAAATGATTAATAATATTCATTAACATACTTATCTGGTGGGAATGATAATATAATTCTGAGTGAAGAACGATTTGCATCTTCAGATTAAAATGTAGTATATATATGAATTTTTGCACGTACATTAAATATTATCTTTGTGAAGAAAGGTTGGAATAGAATACAAGAAGGTACTTTGATTAAGTGATAATAATTAAATAATTGTCAAGCATTGGTGGTCGAGGGCTTTACAAGCAGTTGTCCCGGGTTAACGGGTTCACTTCCCGGCTGATGCTATGACACGTGAGAAAAAAAATTAAATAATTTAACATTACTTGATAGTTTAATTTATTTTAAGTTCAAAGCTGAACAAAATTCAGCATAGAGTCTATAATTATGTCCTTTTTAGTAATTCCTACATGAAATTTCTTGATTCATTTATTATATCAGCATAATAATTTGCCTCTATATTTTCATTAAAAATAATTTTATTTTGGTATACTTTGTATAGTAAGTACAATGTTTATCTTTTTTTTTTTAATGATGTGACCCAATTTATGATAAACATTATCTCATGAGATCAGTTGCTTAAAGAAGGTTTCTGATATCTCTTCTAGAATCCCAAACTCAGAGTTAAACTATAAAATAATAATCTTACGTCATAGATATATAGAAAAATAATAGCATGATTTGGATACTATTGTTGTGTGATAAAGATTTTTAAACCTTTTATATTTTTATTAAAAAAATTTTCAGTTGCAAAGATTGATTTATTTTATGAAGTCGAAGCAATCCTATCTATCACTTGACATAGCTGGCAGTACTGTTAACGAGAAAGATAGCCCTTTTTAAAAAAGACCTTTACACTCTCCAGTAGGGATTAGAATTATCTTAAAATCCAGTTTAAACTAAAAATGTCTATTTTAGAACTTGGCAAGACATTATTCATGAATTTGTGCTTAAAAATAGAAATGATTAATCTATTTAGGCTATGTATATTAACCAAACTATAGACAGTAAGAAGAGAAGGCTTGACTAATGATTTTGGTTTCTCCAAAATAAGAATACATTTTGTAAATAAAATTTTTACATCAAATCCTTCAGATTAAAATCTTCAAAGAGATAATATCGATACTTGAACATTCATGTTTTGCTGAAAGTTTGTTATCTTTAGATTCCACACACAGGCAATGGATTATATTATATTATATTTAAAGGGTTTAGAATTCAATAAATAAATTCTTTTTTATCAGAAAAAGATTAGAAGTTGATACAAAAAAGAGGGTTGGTTTATGGTAATGGCATTTGAGGGTTCTATAGATATTCTCAAGGATTGATCACAATATCCTAATAATACAATTGCCCCACTTTTCCCTCCATATAAAATTGATTAACAAATCAGAAAACCTAATACAGAAATGATTTGGGTATCCAATTCAAGAATCTTAACTTCACTCAGAATTAATTCCACTAACCTTTCAAGTTTAAACAAATATCACACATATTTAATATAAAATATTTGCCAATACTCTCTATTGATTATATTAATGGGTATATATTGATAGAATACTATCTTCAAAGGTTCATTAAATCCTTTAAGTCAATCTTTCATCTGTCTGCTTTGCACTATCTGGTAATAATTACTATTTCAGCCCTGTGTGATTTAGTATAATGATAGAGCTGAAGTTTCTGGGATTGATTTCTGAGAAGTTCCAAGCAATAAAATCTTTCAATGATTATTATTTATTACCACTTCACATTTCCCTCCATTATAATACAATTACTGTATATTCTAAAAGCAATAAACTCTCTAATCTAATTACCATTTACTCATTCAAAGGAACTTTTGACAAAGATAATCCATAAATGCTAAGCCTTCAGATTAGCAAGTGAACAAGCTAATATTGTCTATGGATTAGTCAACTCCATAAAAATATAGAAACATCTAAAAACTCATATAACATATCACTTTTGATGTAATAAAACTAATCATTTTTTTCATTATTATACGGATCTTTTATAAGAATTAACAAATCTACTACCTGAAGTTTTATTCTGAAAAAAGCAATAAAATATCTGCTTATGTAGATACCATACCACTGTTTGTTATTGATTATGAAGCAGCATCACACATAACAGAGTCTGCAGAAATTATTATATAGAAAAGTTTCACCACAATGCATCAGCGTGTTATTAATTTAACAATTGTATGGATTTTATTTTTCAAACTTTAAAACAAAAAATATGTAAAATCTGCTTAATATCAAATGTTATTCAAGCCTATTCAGATTGGTTAGTGATGTTTAGCATTTTACTCAGCAGATGAAAAAATGATTCCTTTAAAACTGTTCCTATGCATCTTGTAAAATTCAATATGTATATATTGTACCAATATTGAAACTGGCACATAATAATTTTGTTTAAAAAATTATTAGAAATAAAAATCCTTCATTAAAAGAGAAATAATAGGTAAAAGTTTAAAAGTTTTGTTGCAGTTTGTTTTCATGAAAATAAGATTTAAAAGTTGAAGAGTTCTTGAAATAAAACTACAATTGATTAATTAAAAGAGGGGAGAAGGAGTTTTCCTATAGAAAAAACTAAGAGTTCATAAAAGATGTTAAAGAGTTGTTATTATTATAAATTAAAAGTTAAAATATACATCTCTTTTCATTCGAGCTTATTATAGTAAATTATACATGTGCATAAATATAAGCTTGTTAATAAAATATATAATAAATGCATGTTAAAATCATATTAAAAAAAACACATGAAAATAAATATTAAAATGGAAGTTATATTAAAAAACACAGCGGTGGCTACTAATTAAAATTATAAAAACAACACGTTTGTGATGGCTGCTAATTGAAATACCCAACAACAAGATTAAAAAGGATTAGCTACTAAAGGAATTTTGACAACACATATTGTCAGCGGACATTAAAACAAAAACACTTCGCGTATATAAATAGCCAGATTTTTATCGGACGTTCAGTTTTTTAGTCTAGTCTAGTCTAGAGATAACAGTGCAGTTTATTATGTATCCAGAAACAGAAATGCAGTGCTGAGCAGCTTTTGGGAACATACGATCTTACTTCAGCCCTAGTCCAGTAAAACAGTGAAACCTGCCTGTGAAATAATGTCTGCTTAACAGCTCAGAAATCCTCCGTCAATGTTCAACTGTCTCCAGAAATAATACCGATGAATAAGAAAGAAACCTCCTCATGAAACTTCAAATCTAACTGGTTAGATATACTTCATTAGAAGCAACTAACAACAAGCAATATCCACATTCCAAAAATCCTAGATAAAACATTTTCTTATTCTCATTAATATATAGTAGCCATTGCATTCATAAGCATTCGTGAATCCTCCAGAGACAAGTAATTTGAACTCTATAAGCATGCATAAAATGAACTATTGATGTGCATGGTTATGAATGCTATATGGTTTATAAACATCAAATATTATTTATGCTTTCTCATAAGATATATTATAGGGTGTGAATCAAATATATGTGTGATTAAAAATACCAATATTATGTTAGTAAAAATTTATAAAAATATTTATTTTTAGTATAATTAATGTTAATAAATTGTCTTTAAATTTAATCCTTATTTTTTCGGTCAATTCTTTTTACCAATTCTTTTACCAATCTTTTATCAATTCTATCACCACTAATTAAACTATAATTTATTATTGATTAAAATAAGACTGGGCTAGTTTTAAGGATTGTTTCGAGCACTGGATTATGAGCCTACTGTCCGAATACATTAGTCTTGGACTAGCTGGTGCCCGAGGTTTACTCCGAAACAAATAAATTGTTTGGATAGTAGGGGTTTGAATCTAGCAGCCAAGGTGGGCCACAATCTGATTGTGGGTATTGTTGATAGTTAAAGCTATCAATAATATTTCCCATTTTGCTCGAACGTGCCAGTTCGTTCATGTAACATTTATAATTAAATAAGATTATAAATGTATTATGAAGAAGTTTGAAACCAGCAAAACATTTACAGTGTAAGTAAGATAATCTGTGGATCGATCTGGTACAATATATATATATTATAACGATCGAAATGAAAGTGGAGATCGAATCTAACCGCAAAAACAATATCTGCAACTATCAGGGCGCCATCTAGGCATTTGAGCCTAGAAAAATTTATAAAGTAGGCAGATACATGCTGTTAAGATTCCACTTTATTTAAATATTCCGATCGTTAGCCCAAGTCACTAGCTCAGCGGAGACGCAGAGATAATAAAATATAAATTGTATATCTTAAATATAAGAGAATAAAAGCCACTGCCAGAAATTAACACATAAAAAGATTTATTTACGCACATATAAAATAATATTTAAATTTTGAGGAATAAATTTAACGTTTATAATTTTATATTGATCTTTAATTCTAAATTTAAGTAGATTTCAAATAATGAGTTTACTATTTATTTAGAGGGTCGAGTATGAATGGACTACATAGGTCTGCATTTGAAAGGAAAATATTCTTCCCTGATTTAACCTTAGGCAACAAATTTTGCAATCAACTGGCGCCAATCCATCTGATACATTCATGTATTCAATGTAGCATGATACGACAACACAAAATACTATATTGTCAGGAATGTATATCTGAACAATAAGTAGAAATAGAGAAGCAATTGACTCTCCACCAACAGGAATGTGACATCTGTTAGCAAGTAGATCAATAAACTAAAAACTCCATAGGAATGGACTGCGGTCTTCTGCCGACTTACACACCCATCCATAGGAAAACAGAGGGTGTGTGGCGTATATCTATAATCCTGCCCGTAGCGGACCTCATACTACATCTACTAATTATACAAATATATCCAATCCATTGAACCAATGCAACTACGAAATGAATAACCTAAGATTACCCTCCCTTAATACAACTTTACAAAACTATATAGCCATTCATGCCCGACTTAATTTTAACATTTATATACGCTCGCACAGATTTGTTTAAAAATGTTGGGTATAGATCGATTACACAGATTCCACGGTCAAAAACATTTCAAAATAAACATAAATGATCAAAATACAAAATTATTGATACTGACAATCGCAGAGGGAAACTTATAAGTAACCCAATAGTATTCACCATAAGATACTTGTGTTGTCACCAATAACTTAAAAGACATCCGAATAAATACATTTTAGATACTCACCGTAAGGTATCATTATTTATCGAATGTCTATATATTTTGATCAAATATGAAAACCAAAATCTAATTAACCGCAAACGAATCCATGCAAGCGTCTATAGACAACTTAAATGTAAAGCATTTAATAATTTCTACAATAAAATATTACTACAAATAAAAATATTAAAAGGGAAATGATTCTTTTAACAATCGGGAAAGTTTAAAATTAACCATTATTAATTTGTTTTAAACTTACAAAAGTCAGATAAGAGTCCATTTTAAATCAGTCATCTTGTTTATTAATTTGTTCAACTTGACGAAAGTTCTTGATTGATTTTAATAATTGTTCATTTCCTATAGCTTACGGTAGCAGAGCTCCCGGTTCCTGGTGTCAATGTCCACGGAGTCTTTAATTGAAAGATCGATCTAATGTTCAGGAGGTGGCATTTGCTGGTTCATGGTATCAGTCATTTCATTTCAGAGATAAATGAGAGAGAACGATAAAGTGTGTCTTTATCACTCGTCTCACCCAACCAAGTTGAAAAAGCTGCTTGAACTCAGTATTTTTTCTTTTTATAGTCCTCCTATGGATTTCATGAACAAAAATGTCACTGTTCTGTTTTTTCGTTATGGTCCAGGCCAAGGCTTAGTGCTTCCATTGGTCAAGCTAAAATCTCTTTCTTCTCTTATCTAACTTTTCATCTGACTTTTTAATTAAACAGCTTTTAGATAATTAATAAACAATCATTTCCATTTACAGATTACAGGAATTAATTAATACCTGTTTTTATTTTAACTTACGTTATTTTTTTTACTAAAATATTTTTATATTTCAATCTTGTATTTTTTTTATTTAAAAAAATACGTTCAAATACTTTTTTTTCTTGTTTATGAAAAAAAATATTTTTAAAGTTTAGCATCCGTGCGAATATATATATGTTTAATAAACATTTTAATTTTAGCGTTTAGTTTTTTCCTTTTATTTGCGAACTTTTAAGTTTTTATTTTAAATAAATGTAACGACATATTTATATATCGTTACATATCAGTAAACTTCCTCAAAAAACAAAAAACATTAAAAAAAAAAAAATTTACTTAGTGTTAGTAATATGTAAAGTTAAGAGCGTGCTAATAGCTCTAAACAAGCTTTTTTTTTTATTTATTTATGATAAATGCTACTACAAGAGAAGGCATTCAAATCATGGTCCCCATCCCCAGACCGGTTTCGACCTATGGGTCTCTTCAGTGAGGAGTTGGGACATTGGATCTAAAAAACCAACTCAAGCAAAGCATTTATCTAAAAGATAATTGTTAGAAGATCTAAAACTTTTAGACATCTACATGTCTTTAAAGTCAGCTCTCCAACTGAAAAAATCATATGGGCCTGAACTTAATTCAGATACTCCATATATTAGTAGGCTTAGCTCTTTAATTTAGCTAAAGCCACAACAGCAAAATAATAATAGTAATAGTAACAAGTCAGAGGTCACATGACTTATATATAGCTTGCACTTACTAATATGTAAAGTTAAGAGCGTTACTATTACTATTATTATTTTGCTGTTGTGGCTTTAGCTAAATTAAAGAGCTAAGCCTACTAATATATGGAGTATCTGAATTAAGTTCAGGCCCATATTATTTTTTCAGTTGGAGAGCTGACTTTAAAGACATGTAGATGTCTAAAAGTTTCAGATCTTCTAACAATTATCTTTTAGATAAATACTTTGCTTGAGTTGGTTTTTTAGATCCAATGTCCCAACTCCTCACTGAAGAGACCCATAGGTCGAAACCGGTCTGGGGATGGGGACCATGATTTGAATGCCTTCTCTTGTAGTAGCATTTATCATAAATAAAAAAAAAGCTTGTTTAGAGCTATTAGCACGCTCTTAACTTTACATATTAGTAAGTGCAAGCTATATATAAGTCATGTGACCTCTGACTTGTTACTATTACTATTATTATTTTGCTGTTGTGGCTTTAGCTAAATTAAAGAGCTAAGCCTACTAATATATGGAGTATCTGAATTAAGTTCAGGCCCATATGATTTTTTCAGTTGGAGAGCTGACTTTAAAGACATGTAGATGTCTAAAAGTTTCAGATCTTCTAACAATTATCTTTTAGATAAATGCTTTGCTTGAGTTGGTTTTTTAGACCCAATGTCCCAACTCCTCACTGAAGAGACCCATAGGTCGAAACCGGTCTGGGGATGGGGACCATGATTTGAATGCCTTCTCTTGTAGTAGCATTTATCATAAATAAAAAAAAAGCTTGTTTAGAGCTATTAGCACGCTCTTAACTTTACATATTAGTAAGTGCAAGCTATATATAAGTCATGTGACCTCTGACTTGTTACTATTACTATTAGTGTTAGTAATTATGTTACACAAATTTGTTATATATGAAATTTCAAAAGGACAACCTTTTTTTTTTTTTTAAAAGACAAAACAGTAATTACAAATATAATGATAAAAAAAATTGACTGATGATTCCTTACTACCAGCTAACTTTCTGCCCCCTCCCTTCCAAGTTTCTTTTCTTCTACCTTTAACTATTACTTAGGCAAGTTGAATGATTAGATTTTAATTTAACAAGACTTTTTTTTTTAAAAAAAAAATGATTTAGATTTATTATTACGTTTTATTTATTAGTTTTTATTCCTCGAATTTATCTCTACATATGCGCAATTTTTCTTACTGGCAGCACTTTTTAAACAAAACTTCAAACTGCAACTCCACGTCAATACAACAAATATATTTATACAGTTTCAGCAAAAAATTTACGGACATGATTCACTTTTAAAATTCTCAGGGCACTCGTGATTTATTAAAGATAGAAAATTTCATCATCATCAATTCCCCTTCTCAGGGTCAATGTCTGAGGTAAGGCCCCACGTTGGGCGCCAATTATAATGATCGAAATGAAAGTGGAGATCGAATCTAACCGCAAAAACAATATCTGCAACTACCAGGGCGCCATCTTGGCATTTAAGCCTAGAAAAATTTATAAAGTAGGCAGATACGCGCTGTTAAGATTCCACTTTATTTAAATATTCCGATCGTTAGCCCAAGTCACTAGCTCAGCGGAGACGCAGAGATAATGAAATATAAATTGTATATCTTAAATATAAGAGAATAAAAGCCACTGCCAGAAATTAACACATAAAAAGATTTATTTACGCACATATAAAATAATATTTAAATTTTGAGGAATAAATTTAACGTTTATAATTTTATATTGATCTTTAATTCTAAATTTAAGTAGATTTCAAATAATGAGTTTACTATTTATTTAGAGGGTCGAGTATGAATGGACTACATAGGTCTGCATTTGAAAGGAAAATATTCTTCCCTGATTTAACCTTAGGCAACAAATTTTGCAATCAACTGGCGCCAATCCATCTGATACATTCATGTATTCAATGTAGCATGATACGACAACACAAAATACTATATTGTCAGGAATGTACATCTGAACAATAAGTAGAAATAGAGAAGCAATTGACTCTCCACCAACAGAAATGTGACATCTGTTAGCAAGTAGATCAATAAACTAAAAACTCCATAGGAATGGACTGCGGTCTTCTGCCAACTTACAAACCCATCCATAGGCAAACAGAGGGTGTGTGGTGTATATCTATAATCCTGCTTGTAGCGGACCTCATACTACATCTACTAATTACACAAATATATCCAATCCATTGAACCAATTCAACTACAAAATGAATAACCTAAGATTACCCTCCCTTAATACAACTTTACAAAACTATATAGCCATTCACGCCCGACTTAATTTTAACATTTATATACGCTCGCACAGATTTGTTTAAAAATGTTGGGTATAGATCGATTACACAGATTCCACGGTCAAAAACATTTCAAAATAAACATAAATGATCAAAATACAAAATTATTGATACTGACAATCGCAGAGGGAAACTTATAAGTAACCCAATAGTATTCACCATAAGATACTTGCGTTGTCACCAATAACTTAAAAGACATCCGAATAAATACATTTTAGATACTCACCGTAAGGTATCATTATTTATCGAATGTCTATATATTTTGATCAAATATGAAAACCAAAATCTAATTAACCGCAAACGAATCCATGCAAGCGTCTATAGACAACTTAAATGTAATGCATTTAATAATTTCTACGATAAAATATTACTACAAATAAAAATATTAAAAGGGAAATGATTCTTTTAACAATCGGGAAAGATATAAAATTAACCATTATTAATTTGTTTTAAACTTACAAAAGTCAGATAAGAGTCCATTTTAAATCAGTCAGCTTGTTTATTAATTTGTTCAACTTGACGAAAGTTCTTGATTGATTTTAATAATTGTTCATTTCCTATAGCTTACGGTAGCAGAGCTCCCGGTTCCTGGTGTCAATGTCCACGGAGTCTTTAATTGAAAGATCGATCTAATGTTCAGGAGGTGGCATTTGCTGGTTCATGGTATCAGTCATTTCATTTCAGAGATAAATGAGAGAGAACGATAAAGTGCGTCTTTATCGCTCGTCTCACCCAACCAAGTTGAAAAAGCTGCTTGAACTCAGTATTTTTTCTTTTTATAGTCCTCCTATGGATTTCATGAACAAAAACGTCACTGTTCTGTTTTTTCATTATGGTCCGGGCCAAGGCTTAGTGCTTCCATTGGTCAAGCTGAAATCTCTTTCTTCTCTTATCTAACTTTTCATCTGACTTTTTAATTAAACAGCTTTTAGATAATTAATAAACAATCATTTCCATTTACAGATTACAGGAATTAATTAATACCTGTTTTTATTTTAACTTACATTATTTTTTTACTAAAATATTTTTATATTTCAATCTTGTATTTTTTTTTTTAAAAAAATACGTTCAAAAACTTTTTTTTCTTGTTTATGAAAAAAAAATTTTTTAAAGTTTAGCATCCGTGCGAATATATATATGTTTAATAAACATTTTAATTTTAGCGTTTAGTTTTTTCCTTTTATTTGCGAACTTTTAAGTTTTTATTTTAAATAAATGTAACAACATATTTATATATCGTTACAATATATATATATATTATAAATCGATGTCTGTATTTATTCACAGTAATATACGGAATCTTATAATTAAATATTAGTAAATACAATAATCAAAAATTTTGAAAAGTACAAAAAATATAATCGTGACTTAGGAGCACTTTTGACTCTCCTCATAGTCTTTATCAACTAATACTTTGAAAGGTTAACCTTCCCATAATTTTGTGATCTTAACATTTGTTGCCTGCCTATTGATTAAGTCCTGCTTGTATTTATATATTAGCATAGCTTCCTTTATTTTCCTTTTATTGTTATCTCTTTCAATTTGCAACATTTTCACATTATTATAATAAAATTAAAAATATGTATACATGATTTATTATGAATGTAAAAACTGGAAGCTGATACATTATTATTACCTTTGCAATTTTTTGTATTTTGAACTCTTTTTAATAAAAGCAAGTGCTCTTTAGTTATTTTCTCCAACATACATCTTGATTCCCCTATATACATGCTACCACACCTATGTATCCATTCATAAATGATGCAATTTTTATTTATAAATGAGGTTTTATCTTTAGAGTTATTTATTAATTTATTTAATGTAGGAGGTGCATAAAATGCAATGTCACATATACCTTGATAAATTTTCCTTATGAAATTTGCTTGTTGATTCGAAAAATATAGTATTAATATCCAAATTTTTTTATTAGTAGAAGAATCAACCTTATTATTAATATTTTTATTTTTATATTTCATATTAAAATTTTTAATAGTATTATAAATATGATTGTAATTATAGCCAACATTTAACAAATCTTTAGAATACATTTCAATATTTTGCCTTTATCTGATGATTATTTACAAATATTATCATTTCTAAATAAGGACTTCTAAACTGTCATTTTATGTGGCAATGGTAGTTTTGATTTATATAGAATATAACCTCTTTTTATATTGGTTTAATAGACATATAGTAATTTATATTATATCTATTTCTAGTTATCTTAAGATCGAGAAACTGAACACGTCTTAAATTTTCACCTGGTTTGATCAATTTTAAGCCATTTATATATACATTTTTTACAGTACAGGTTTTTTTGTACCTGTTCTCCAATATGTAATATATAGGGGTTTGAACTCAGACTTTCACATGACCGTCAACTATCCACGCTATCTCATACTGACACCCTTGATCACACACATGTTGAAAATAAAGATAATCACCAATATATGTATTTTGTGCTAAACCAGCAGTCTTCAGTTGGTCCAGATTATCATCTCCACACATATCTACAATCAATGCTCAGCTTATATTAAGATAGCCACTCTTTATACTTTAATGGACAGGCTTCAATCCACTCTACCCCACAAGTCTTCAGCCAATTGCTGGTTTAGCACACAATACATATATTGGTGATTATTTATCTTTTCAACATGTGTGTGATGAAGCATGTCGGCAGCATAGATAGTTGAGAGTCATGGGAAAGTCTGAGTTCAAACCCTCTATATATTACATATTAGATTACAGGTATGAAAAAGCCTGTACTGTAGAAAAAATATATATTAAAATATAGTGCTGTAAGGTCAGCCCATCTCTCATATATGTATGTAAATGGATTATGTCCTGTACATGAGGTGTCACAGTGACTTATGGTCAACATGGGTAGGATGAAAAAGTTTACACCAACGAGGGCTTTAAGTGTTACACCTTCAGATTTTCAATGAAATGGATAGCTGAAGAGTGGTGGGGTGGAGTGGATTGAAGCATGTCCATTAAAGTATGAAGATTGGCTATCATAATATAAGCTGAGCATTGATTGTATATATGTGTGGAGATGGTAATCGAGACCATCTGATGAATGCTGGTTTAGCACAAAATACGTATATTGGTGATTATTTATCTTTTCGACATGTATGTGATCAAGTGTGTCAGCAGTATGAGATAGCATGGATAATTGAGGGTCGTGTGAAAGTCTGAGTTTAAGCCATTTCTATTATTTAATTCTTTAAACAATTCTTTAATTGTATTTGGCTTGCCATAAACAAAAACATCCTCAACATATTGATAATATAAAGTAATATTTTTTGAGAACATTTCTTTTTCAAAATACGCTTCTAAGTGACGATTATATTTTTTTGTACTTTTCAAAATTTTTTACTAATATTTAATTATAAGATTCCATATATATATAATCTTATATCTTATTTTTACAATGATATAATTGAAAGCATTTAATTGCATTCTGTCATCATCATCATCATCATCATCATCATCATCATCATAATAATAATAATAATAATAATTCAATTCAATTCAATTCAATTCTTTATTTAATGTACATATCAACAGCATTTAGCCAATTATAGATTGCACAGTAATTTCATTATCATATACAAATCTAAATAAGCATTAAATAATAATAATAATAATAATAATAATAATAATAATAATAGTGAGGTAAGAAGCAATCCTTAAGTTCTCCGATGTAAGTATTTATTTTTTACTTTTGTTCCAACTTGTTATTCGCAAAACAAACATAATACAGGAAAAATCGAATTATATAATAGATTAATAGTGTTTTTTGAAAAATATCGGTGTGTTTTAATATCTTTTTTTAAAAAAAATAAAAAAATACTGACTTGAGTCAGAATAAATCATGGCTACTGCCCAATCAAGCATGAGCGAATTAAGCACCAATACGAAATTAACAACATCGTTAGTTTCAACATCGCCTATTTCGTATGCAAAAGTACTTAAAAGTAATAGCAATACTACAGCACCAACTCAAATACCGCGCTTCCGTAGAACAAACACAAATGATATAAAAAATCTTGATCTAAACACTAGAGAGGAAAATCAACCCCCAGCCGCAATCTGGACAAAAGAAACGCTTGAAAATGTGACGGACCGTTTCAGTAATACGGTGCCTCGTACGTTATTTGAAACATTTCGCAGGTTTTTTTCACCAACTTCGTTAGTACTCGCAGTAACCGATAATCAATGCTCATTATATCGTTTCCCAAAAGCTTTATTATATGAAGCAATCACGCAAAATGCACTATGGGAAACAATCTCTTGTATCGCGGATCACCCAAATTACCGATATATAACCATTGATTTTTATACTCAGCAGCAAAAAGAACGTTTTCAATCCACTATTTTAGCACTTGATAATTACGCACTCGTAATTATAGATGAAAACCGGAAAAATATAATTACTGGAGTGCTTAAAAATACTTATCTTAAATACAACGTACAAGATTTTCAAAAAATGATAAACCCGTTTGGAAAAGTAATTGCCCTACAGCCTATATATTTAAAAGACACACCTATACCGATATGTAGTAATCGTTTTGAATTTAAAATAAAACTACATAAAAACGTAGATGCCTCAACGATTCCAACACAGATTACAGATCAAGAAGCGACACTCTCTCTTCACATAAGAGGTCTAAAGCCACTTTGTTTTGGCTGTGGACAGAGAGGACACCTAGCAACTCAGTGCGATAACACAAAAAGCAATCACTGTGAACAAACTAAAATCCTCTCCCCAGAACAACCCAGTGATGAAAATAAAATTTATAATAACACTACATCCATTGGCAACCAAATAATAGAAACCGGAAAAAAACAGGATCAAACACCCACAAACAAAAATAATAATGGATCAGAATTGCCTATCCCAAAGACCAACCAAAAAAATAATAACACAAAAAATAACACAGAAATCCAAGATTCAAACGAAAATAATTCTCAAGAAACCACAACACAAAATACAGCAATTACATCACAGGATCAGCATCTCAATAAAACAAAATGTGTACCAAGTAAAAATCAACAAACAGAAAGTAAACACACACAGTTATATAATGAAAATATAAATCCAGATAATATAAAGATACCAATAATAAAAAAAACTACAATTATAAACAAAACTGCATCAAACATAATGGATGCAATAGAAGCTCCTCTTCCACCTATTCAAGAAAATACACCAGAGGGAAAAAGAAAACCAGGTCGACCACCAAAGAACCATGAATCCAAAAAGGTAAAAAAAAAAAAAACAGACCAAAAGCACAACTCATCAGACATATACAATTTAGAAAATGATGAAATAGAAATGGATGTAAGCCAACAACAAATGGACACCTGTTCGGTTTCATCGCAAATTGCCTGTATAGAGTCTGAAGCAATATTAAATGAAAGAAAAACTGATAATAAACCCAACAATGTCTTAAATATGTATCAGCATCCATCTACTGCAATATAAACAAACATTTAGTATTAAAAATAAAATAAAAATCAATACCCTGTTAAAAAATTATTTAAAACATGAAGATAAAAATTGGATCGCTCAACATTAGAGACTTAAATGCCACCAAAAAACTTTTTGATCTCAAAAAATGGTTACATACAACACAACCACACATACTGGGGCTTTTAGAAACAAAAATATACAGCAGCTCTCAAATTGATCCATCAAAATATTTAGTCAACCAAGGTTTTTGTGCCTGCTCAAGGCAATCATCATCACCATCAGGTGGCACAGGCATAATTATTTCACACAACTGCCCTTTCGATTCTTTTAAAATTATATATATTGACTCTAATCTTATCATATTAACACTCCATCATAAAAATATCACACTTAACCTAGTATTTGTATATATACCACCAGGCCCTGTCATCATCTCCAGAATAATAGCAACAATAAATTCAATGCTTACAGCAACACCAAATCCCATAATACTCCTGGGAGATTTCAACATGACCTACCAAACTTTTGTCACCAAATGGATCCATCAAATAACAATCCCACTTATGAGTGCTGAGGGTTTTCTCCCAACAAACTCAATATCTTTTAATAACAATAGATATAAGTCACTTATTGATTTGTGTTTCTACTCACCAATGTTACATCATTATTTTAATCTTGAACTCTGTCCATCTATAATCTCAGATCATGCTGCTCAGTTCATCACCCTCGACCTAACAAAAATACAAAATACAACAATAGCCCTCCAAAAGACTATGCGAATACTTCTTCCAGCACAAACAACTGAATTCTTATATTCAGAAACATATATAATGCTCCAAAAACTTCAAAACATGTCACTCGATCCAGTACAAAAGTATATAGCATTCACCAATATACTTTCTTTCAACATCAATCATATTACCTGCAACTCAACACCCCCCACCAGATTATTAGCATTGGCAGATGAACTACATAAAAGAATAACCATTTCCAGACCAACTACAGATAATCAAACACAAATTAAAAAACTTACAGAAATGTACAACAATACATGCAATACACTAAAGCAATATGTAGCAATAAAAAAAGAAAAAAATATGCCTTACACAACAACATACTTGGACCAGAGCATACATACGGTGGGCATTGGGATACCCATCCACAGTCAGAGTGCCTATGGCACTTGAAATAGATGGCTCTATAACAGCTGGACATAACATGATAAACCCAATATATCAACACTTTAAAAAAATACTGCAAAAACAGAGAGTGTACATACCAAATGAAGACATATTTGGAGACCCTGAAACAGATACACCAATAACAACAACTGACATTGTATTTCAACTTGCAACAATAACAAACACATGTCACCCAGGACCACAAGGAATTCCCAAATTTGTGTTCAAACATCTTACTCACTTCACAGCAAAATACCTGTGCAATCTAGCCAATTACATATCCCAAAAAATTTACAACATACAAAGTCTATACCCAATTGCAATGGTTCCATTTAACAAAAAACAAACAGCAATATCATCTTTATCTAATCTACGACCAATTTCAATGGGACCTTTAGGAATAAAAATTCTTGAAAGAGTGATAAAGGAAAAAAATAGAACAACACATACTCCCTGTGTTATCATCAGCACAATATGCCAAAAAAGGATCATCCATTGGCCAGGGTGCCTTAATGTACAAAACAATTATCAAGTAGTAAAAAAGAAAGAAATATGCACCAATTATAGTTCAACTAGACATTGAGGCAGCTTTTGACTCAGTGCCTATAGCCAAATTATTAGACGTGCTGAAAAAAACAACAACACCTCCATCCCTACTATATATAATAGCAAATCTGCTACTCAGCCGTGAAATTCACATCACATTGAATGGAAAAAAATCACCAGCCTTCAGACCGAGTCAATCCATCCCACAAGGATCCCCCCTAAGTGCCTTGCTCTTTACAATATATATAAATCCTCTATTAATAGAGATACAGAAAAAAATAAAAGGCATTCAAATTCCAAACACTGCTTTAAATATATCATGCATAGCCTATATGGACGATGTAACCGTTTTCCTCCCCTCTAAAAAGAACCTCCCCATATTACAAGAGATAATCAAGAATTATACCTCAAATTTTAATTTAAAAATTAACACAAATAAAACTGCAGCATGGTCAATATACACAGGCAAGCACTGTACAGAGATGTTTAATGGTAAACCATCTGCTTTCCTTGGTTTCCCATTCTACCTTGGAACCAATGGAATGAGGCAAAAAATTCAAAATAAATTAAAAATAGATGCTGAAAAAATCACAGCCTCACTTGAAAAGTCATACCTGTCAATATATGCAAAGGTAGCACTATTTAATCAACTTATAACTACAAAAATTACATACTATACACCTATAATCAAATTTGCAAAAACATTCATATCTAAAATCTCGTCAATCTGTAACAAACTAATATGGAAGAGAAAGACAGTGGCAATCTCTTTAAAAAATCTGAGCAGACCACCACATAGCAATGGACTTGGACTCCATACAATCAATGTTTTTTACACACAGAAATCAGTAAATCTAATAACAGCAACCATAAAAAGATTTCCAGACCTGGAGTGTGTAATCAGTATAATACCCACAGACAGACCACCCCCTTCATATGGATATCTATCCACACTGATTGAAGAACTCAAGCCAATATACAACAAAATATCACTCAATAATGACAACAAGTATACATACTGGGACATTTACAATATACTACATCCAAACCAGACACCCAATCTACATCCATCAGTTCTTGGAATAGACAACAGGCAACTACTGCAACAATTCAGAAAATGGTCATTAGAACCAAAATTATTCAATTTTCTGCTTAAGCTTAATCTCAATGCTCTACCCACAACCCATTTCCTTAGATTTCGTAGATTCTATACCAATATAGACCCCATGTGCGGGCTATGTCATAGAGAAGAAGAGACACAAGATCATTTTCTTCATTCCTGCAGTGCCCTAGAAACAATACGTCGCACAATGTTTACCACATACAGAAAGGCTATCATTTCAATTGATGAAATAATAAATACATTTAAAAAAGGCAACAACCCTGCTATTCGTGCAGCAACATACAGCCTTTATGCCTACTGGTGCACCAGATGCACTTTTGCACTTGCCAATAACCCTCGACGCCACCCAGCAACATATTCAATAAAACTAGAACTGTTAAGAAAAAGAGACAGCATCCTAGCTCAACCAGATATATTTGCAGCCACATGGTCACACTTGAAACAGAGATCCAGTCTATGAAATATAAAGACCAATAAGATAGATGATGACATTTTCAACATCAGCATTTTTTCCAATTTTAAAAAAAAAAATGCAAGCATAAACTGAACTAAATAGAAGACCAAATTTAAAAACAAGAAGAGAAAAAAGTATGCAGAAAAGATAAAGACTTATGTATTGAAAGTTGTAATTTGTTTTTCATTTGTAAAAAATCAATATATGACTCTGTAACTTTTTAGACTCAATAAAGTTTTGCTTTGAAACATAATAATAATAATAATAATAATAATAATAATAATAATAATAATAATAATAATAATAATAATAATAATAATAATAATAATAATAATAATAATAATAATAATAATAATAATAATAATAATAATAATAATAATAATAATAATAATAATAATAATAATAATAATAATAATAATAATAATAATAATAATAATAATAATAATAATAATAATTATAGCAAACTTTTTTCTATACATACCCATAATAATTATAATCTCTCAGTTGAATGGATTTATTTTTATTTAAAATCTTCATTTGTTTTTTAGTATTTCAAGTTTTCATCTTTTTTACTAAATTGGGCAAATCAAAACTACTGAGCATGAAAAACAACACTGACGACTTTAAATTATTAATGAGAAACCATTGCTCCGTTAAGAATAAAAGTTAGGGTTATTGTTAAGAGATCCATTATAATCTCTCTGATGCATATTTTCTAATCAAATTTTTTTACCTCTAGAGTGAGGAAGCTCTATTTTTTAATAAAAATACATGATTATTCTAATAATTTCAGCCTATTGATGCTAGTAATAATTGAATATAAGCCAATCAGAAAATCATGTGACATTTGAGCGATGGAATTCACAAGTTAAGCTTTAATTCTGAAAAGTGTCAAGTCTCATATGAATTTATAGCTAGAATACCTGGCTATCATTCAGGAAGCTTTGTTCAACTTCAAGCATAAGGTCTAGAGTTATTTACCCTGCACAATTTAGCAAAGGGATAGAAGGCAAAGGATCCACAGTTCATTCTTCTCTGAGTATAATATTAATATATACCTACATTAACTGAATAAACTGTTAAATCATCATTCTCTCATCAGAGTGCCAAATGTCACATTACCTCCCAAGAAATTAATTATATGATCTTTTTTATTAACACAAAGATTTCTAATGGGTGCATTAATGTAAAATAAAATTCTTTAAGAAAATTTGAGATCCTCAAACTGATGTAATGAACTTATGTGAGTGAATATTGTCTTCGATGCCAGATTCTTTCTTTTTAAATTCAAATGTATGACAATTTAAATAATAATACCATAGTTACCAACAATCTGATTGCAACCATATATAAAACATTGTGTTTCATTATGATATTTCACATACACAGCACATGATCAACATTTCTTATGCTTACATATAACTGTTATTAAAACAGGCAAAACTCTCCATACAGTATTGCCACTCAGTGCAATCCAGAGGAATCAATGGATGTTAGAAGGCTTGTGCATAAAATCCCTATCTAGTGCCTACTCATCCAGTATTCCCAGACTAGTTTCTGACTTGTGTCCTTCATTAGTGGAGGGTTGCATTAGATCCTAAGGTCTAGGTGCAGTGCTCTCAGATCCAAGGCTCCTCACTGATGAAGGCCACAAGCCAGAAACTAGTCTGGGGATATTGGATGAGTAGGCACTAGATGGGAATTTTATGCACAAGCCTTCTGGCATTCATTGATTACTCTGGCTTGCATTGAATGGCAATACTGTATGGAGAGTTTTGCTTGTCTTAATATTCCACATAGAAAACAATTATAAGATGGGATGATCCATGTATCACAAATATGATCAGACACATGTCTAAATGCTTTCAATTATGTGTTTTTTGACAAACAATATATTTTTTTAATAGTGATGAAAATACACAAAAAATGCTAATACGTTGATTGGCATTTTCAATTTTGGTATAATAAAGATCATGGTTAATTGCTTTTAAGTAAATAGAATTTTTGCTTTTATCTTCAGATTTTACTTTAGGCCACAAAAATAAAATCAGAGTAGGTCATACTCTTCTGTCCTCTAATGAATCATCCAATGCCAAATTATATTCCAACAAAAAGACACACCTCATACTTAGAATGCCTACACTCAGTAATGACAAAACTTTGCAAAGAATTCAAATACCTGTTAAGACCTGGGAACATTGCAGTTCCAAGATCTACATATGCCGTGAAAACGGGTCTAAAGAAAGCTAAATAAGAGGGATGGGCAAACTTTTCAACATTGTTGGATATTCAGAGAGTTGCAATAGTCACTTTTGGAACCAATTTTGGTAGGAACAACACAGACTGTTAAATATTGAAATCTTTATCAATCAAAAAAGGATAACAAAGTCCATTCAAATAAAACTATTATTTAAAAGCTGACGTTTTAAAATTTCAAGATATCTGGATTTTTTTAATCAATAATTGGTACAGACTATATTATTGTAGATCATTAATATAAAAATTTAAGAAAAATGACAATGAAAACCACTATTATCTTGGGATCTGCACAGAAGGACAACTACTAGTAAAACATTCAAAATATAAGGAAAAGCACATCTCCAAATCTTCACCAACCAATACTATGCTTGAGTGACTAATTTCTATTTATTTCACAATTTCTTCGTAAACTATTTAATATCTAAAAATAAAATTTCCATTCATCTTTTTCTTCTTCTTCTCCTCCTCCTTCTTCTGAAAACAACTCGTAATCATTGCGCTTATTTGCATTGTAAATGAAATTTAGCAGCCACTGGTCAATGTACATGTGGACAAACACAAACAATGAGCTAAATAAATAATGATTGTCGAATTTATGGCTTATGGCAGCAGAATTGAAAGACTTTACTACTATAACGAGTCTATCTTGTAATTGATTTTTTTACAGATTCCTTTATAATACTTTGTTTATAATTAAGCTATCTAAAAAAAAATCGTATATGCTAAATAAGAAGTATCAAACTAATTTCAACCATAAATCATTTTTCTAACAAATTAATTTGACACGATTAGCATGATATGCATTTATACTATTTACTCATTCTGTTTTTCAAATTTAAAAGTTTAAAAATAAATAAATCATAGAAACACCAAATTAATAACTAAATTAAAACATAAAAGCAGTTTCTTTTGTTCCATTATCAAGAAATTATAAGTAAGTTAAAGAAAAATTTCTAACTTATAATTAATATATATAAAAAAGCAGAAATAATTCAGTTGTTATCTTTCATGAAATTTTTTTCTCTAATCATTTTATCTTTCCTCGTTGATTTTGAAAATGTGTTTTTCCGGATAAAAACAATTTTAATTATAAAATTTATATACATTTAAATAATTGTTTAATAATTAAACTTCTGCTACTTAATTTTTGCCATAATATTTGCTGTATTAAACAACAAAACAAAAACGGGTAATTAACAGTGGGTGGGAATCGAACACATTAACTCTTAACGTAGTAGTCGCATCCAACAGAAAAAGAGCGATTTAAACATTGAAATTATTTTAATATTAATTGTAATTATTGTATTTGCCCAAAACCGAGTTAAAATGTTTATTTTCTATGTAGTCAAGTTATTAATGGACATTATTTTCAGTACATATAAAGTGAATTCATCAAATAAATTTTATATTATAATTGCTACATGTCACAAAAACATATATCGTGGCGGCATGCGGCCGTAAGCCACTAGTTTAAAAACCGTACAGTGGACGAACACAACTACATTGCTAATGATCATTGACTGCAGTAAAAAAAATGAAACTTGTTTGAATTCTTTAAAGGTGTCTTTATGTCGAAAAAAAAGTCCACATGCTACATAAAATAAATTATTATAGAGTCTTTTCCCTTTTTAAAGTGTACTTGCATGTTTTAATTTTTGTAGTTGTAAAAAATAAATAGTATCAGTAATAAAAATACAGTTAAAGCAGGAAACAAATTGTATAATATATTGAAGAAGCTATTTATGGAATATTGATATCTTTTTAAAAAAATAATTTTTGCACGAGCGTTTTAAATAATGCATGTTTTTTTAAAAAAGATTTTAAAGACGGAAAGTAAACATTTAACCAATCAACCAAAACGATATACAAAGTACAATGACATAATGATTACGTAATCACAGTTATCAATTTTTATAAACTATTTCAAATGGCTTGCCACATATGTTTTTACATCGGAATTATTATTTCATGTGTTGGTGTTTTATTAATCGGTAGTGGTTTACTGATAGCAGATAAGTCGGATTATTCTCAGAATATCTTAGAATATTTTTCACAAAATTCAAACAAAGAACTTGATTTAGGTTCAATTCTGGTATTTATTAGTATCTGTCTTTCGGTGATTGGCGGTGCGCTTTGGATGAAAAATAATTGGAAAAAATAAACAGAGGTATCTTATTTGTTTTTTTTAGTAAATTATATTCACAATAAACAAAAAACAGTTGATCTATTCAGGAAGTTATAAGATATTAAAAAACCAAAAGTGACAGATTGAGTGGCAAAATATACTTGTCAAGATTCAAACACTAGGGCTCAAGTTCTGTTATTTCTGGTTCTTGAATTTCTGGAAAACTCATGAACTATTCACTTTTTTTTATATTATTAGTTTTTTAAGTTTGAACACTTACTAATTAGTTTTTTTTATATATATATTCTTATTAACAATATTTACAAGCAAAGCTTGATTAGGTCTAAAATTTTTGCATAGAAAAAAAATCTTTTTATCATTTACGTTTTAACGTTTTCCCTGCAAAATATTATAGATAGAGATAAATTTGATTTAAAAACTATATTAATCAATCTACTATCATAACGGAAAAGAGTACTATAATTATTGAAAAATTCCTAACATAACTTTTAAAATATTTTACTGGTTTTGAATGAACATAAAATCGATTCATGGTCTGACACCAGCTTGTTCAAAAATAAAATCCTAAAAATTAACTCATGCAATTTTTGATATGACTAAATTCATGTCTTGATCATCCCATAAATTATATACTCAAATTTAATCAGCACCTCATTACCTGGGAAAGGTGTTAAATTTTAGTGTAGGGGATGTCGAAATAAATTAGGTATTATTAATATTTATTTAAAGGTTTATTTATGTACTATAAAATATATGTAATTTTATTTTCACCTCATTGTTTATTTGTAGTAACTTTGCATACATATGTTAGTATACATGGTGAAGTGTATTATTATATTTTTATTAGTTTTCTGTTTGCCTTACTGCACTGAAAGTAAATGCACTGAGCCAAGGAGAAAACTGACGAGAGAAGAATAGCACTTGAAAATTATATATAATGTTGGGAAAAGTGCCGTGTTTTGGCTTAAAATAAATAAAAAAAAGGTACTCTTCCATGAAAGATTCTAATAAGTTTCACTTTGGTAGTAGATAGGACAATCATTATATACATATGGGACAGCTAATGTAAATACTCATTTTGCATTGGCTGAATAATCTAATAAGTAAAGGAGTGCTGATATGTTTACTGCGAATTATTGTATACCAAACATTTGACTTAAAATTATTAATTTGCATGGGTTTGAAAATGAATAAGTAAAGAATTCCCCTATGAAAATTAAAATTAGGATGGGTATAAATGATGCTGTAGATTGTAGTGTTTTTCACCCTTGTTTGCAAACGTATTACATCTGTTAATCTCTATATACATCTGGAATAGTTAATGCAAATAGTCATTTTGTTTTGACTGAGCAATCTAGTAAGTAAAAGGATACTGAAATGTTTATTAACAGCATTTGGTTCATTAGACAAGACCTAAAATTACATATAAGTTTGGAGAAAATATCATATTTATTATATTTATATATATTATATATACAGATATCAAACTTAATTTATTATATATATATGCAAAACCATTCAACAATACAATACTAGATTAAATCCAAAATTTTACCAAAATCCTTACACAATCATGGTTTCATCTACTACAAATAGACCTTCTCAAGTGAAATCAATCTAAAGAAAATAACATATATATACACACAAACAAACCTTCCAATAATTCATTTCAAACTCCACCTTCCCTTAATATCAAAAGAAGTCTTCATAAGATTGATAGCCTCAGAATCAAGAAGATTTGTCATCAAAGTCTCCTTTATTCTTCGTTTTAACTCATTCTTTTCATAAAAAATAACTGAAGCATTGCTAAACAATGTTCTATGGCCTGTATTCAATTAAAGCTGAGTTAAGATACCTATATATATATACACACACACAAAGAAATCAAGTCATACATCATGTGACTTAATTTAATAAACTTATATTGCAAAATTTATATAATGAGTATGCTAATAGCTCTTGTTGAATTTCCGAATATCTCTATCCTTAGACCAGTTTCTAGTTCTGGCTGTCATCAGTGAGGTGATAAGATATTCAAGCATTAGATTTAAAAACATCAGGTATCTAACAGCTAACTATTAAGTAGGAAATCTGAAATTTTTAGATATGGTGTATCTGAATTTAGGGTCAGTTCCATATGACTTTAAGTTAGATAGCTGGATTTGCAGACCTATGGATTTTTTGAAAATTTCAGATTTTCTACTTAATAGTTAACTATTAGATAAATGCTGGGTCTTGACCTGGTATTTTTAAATCTAATGCCTGAATATCCTAGCACCTCACTGATGACAGCCAGAGCTAGAAACTGGTCTGAGGATAGGGATATTTGGAAAAGCTTGTTAAGAGCTATTAGCATGCTCATTATGTAACATTTGTAGTACAAGTTTATTAAATTGAGTCATGTGATATATGACTTGATTTCTTTGCAATTATTGTTTTGCTCTTCAGGCTTTGGGAATTTTATATTTCTAAAGCTATTGATATATGGTGTATCTGAACTTAGTTCACTCCCATATGGATATTTAAGATAGATATCTGGATTTGAAGACATAGATGTCTGAAAATTTCAGATTTTCTATTAATAGTTAACTATTAGATAAATGCTGGGGCTTGAACTGGTATTTTTAAATCTAATGTCTGAATATCCTAGCACCTTACTGATAACAGCTGGAGCTAGAAACTGATCTGAGGGTAGGAATATTCAGAAAAGCTTGTTAACAGCTATTAGCATGCTCATTGTATAACATATATAGCTACATATTTGTGACCTAACCAGACTACCAAACAACAGTTATTAATGGTAGATATAAAAAAATAAATTTTATAGTTCAGTCTTATCGGATTTCTTCCTTTTACATAAGAATTCTAATGATATCAATCTGAAACATTTTATGTCTAATATATTATTACACCAATATTAAATGAATTGTTTAATAAAAAATCAATAATCATGATACTTATTATTCAATCTTATAGTAAGGTAACCCTTTTTAACATTTAGCATATGCCAAACGTATATCCTCAATGGCATAGGAATATCACACAACGTTAATTCCCTTACAATATAAATGATATATGTAAATCATCTTGAATATTAAAATTACCTATGTTAAATTTAATAATAATATAATACCCATCTACTTATTTAAATTATTTCATACCATTCAATTACTAACATTTCTTAAATAAATGAACATCTTGGGTTAAAATTGTTTCTTAAATGGATAACTTAATCCACATAACCAAATGTAAAGAAGGATTTTATTCATATCCAGCTACAGTTAAAATAATTAAGAAAGAAATATAATAATCACTTCCTCACCTTTAAATTAATTAATTAACTTTTCTTATAGATTGATTATTAAAAAAAAGATTAAATATTATTAATCAACACTTATAACACTATTAATTATCACAATTATTTTCCAAAATAATTTATTGTCATAATTGATTATAATTCAATTATTCCTATTTTTTATGGCAAGTTAATTACTCACTGATCATTGAGAGTAATGTAGAAAATTTATATTAATTAATATTTTTAAATACATTATTAAATCTTTTGAATAATCATCATATTTTTCTTATCTATTATCTTATCTCGAATTATGTGCAACGATACCAAATATATTCAATCATTATAATATATGGCAAGGATGATTAACAATGACTTGGAAACAAGTAATGAGACTATTAATATTATTAATTTAAAACAAACATTAACATTTATTATAGTAAGATTATGCAAATTTAAAAATAATTTATAAATATCTTAGATCTAACAAACAATATTTAAAATACTATAACAAAATTTTACAAAATAAAATTAACTAAGTAATTATTACAAATTAAAATAAATCATACTTCAATCTGAAATTATTTACAGATAGGATTTAGTATATTACAATACTTTACCCCATTATCATTAATATATTTTTTACTATGTTGTATTAAAATATATTAAAAAAATCTGCAAGTTGTATTTTCATCATATTACAAATATTCCATAAATATATTCTTGATGCATGTTGGGAGTAACAAGAAGAGACTGAAAATGCAATATATAGATAAGAGAACAAACAGGTTTTACTGACCTCATTGAAAAAAATTAAAAGACTGAAGTGGAGTTGGGCTGGACATATTGCTAGAAAAGATGATAATAGATGGACAATTGAAATCTTAAACTGGATTCCAAGAGATTGTAAAAGACCCAGAAAGAGACAACATGTGAGATGGATGAAATAAAAAGTGTGCAGGGGTGATGTGGAGAAGAGAAGCTAAAAGTCAGAGAAGATGGGTTAAACTTGGAGAGATCTTCATCCTGCAGTGGATTGATAATGGTTGATGATGATAACATTGTAACTCTTCCACCTTTACTCTTTATACAATATTATTATCTAATTACAATTCTATAACTTATATTTATTCCTTATTTTTTATTATTTCATTATAAAATAAATACTTCATTATTTTAAATATTTATTAAAATATGGCATTTTATTCCATTACATGCAATAATAAGAATAAATATCAGGTACTTTTTCAATATTATATCACTTATATCTTATACTTTCATTTTGTATTTTGATCTCATTTATCAAATAAAACATTCACAAAATATCTCTTCTTACATTCTTTAATATTTTACTTGATCATATTTTATGATTCTAGCAATAAATTAACTTCACCATTTGAAAATCTAGCTATTACCATTACTTATATCTTTAATTTATTTATATGATGTTTATACCAGTGCAACGTTTCATGATAAAATGTGGGATGGATATCTTATAAAATTATAAGTCATGGACTAAATGTAATCACATATATTGTATCTATCTTAATTTTCTATAATGACTACTATTTCAAGCTCTTAGAGATTTTAGAAAATGTCGCTATCCATTATATTATAAATATTCCAACTTATTCTATACTTTATCATATTTAACATGAATCAACACATCCACAACACTACAGGATTTCTAATAGATACACTATCCCACACCATTACTTAAAATCTGACACTCAATATGAAATACTTACATCATATAAAATCTAAACTTATCATTAACTCATTGTAATACTTTTAACATACCAAGAAGACTAAAACCAAACAAATAGTTTTATGATAGAATTTATCATAAATATAATAAATTATTTATCTTTAATTTGTAAAGAAATCAATGAAATAATACATACCATTATACAAACATACTAATATAATAATAAAGAAATTCATTTCTTTGTCATATATTTTCATGTAAATTTATATATTAATAATATCACACATTTATTTACTTGATTCATACTTAAAATGAAATACAATATCTTATATTTTATTAAAATATTATCTTAATCATAATAATTTATGATTATCACCACTTACTATCTTGTAAATATCACGTTTCCCATATTATAGAATTCTACTCAAGAAAATATTTTTTTTAAAAAAAAATTTTAAATACTTAAATCTAAAAAATGGCATATAAAATAAATAATTTTAAATAATTAATATTATAGTCAATTCAAATAAAATAATACAAACAAAAAGTTTTCTTCAACTCCTTCAAATAAAAAAATCACAACACTTAGTTGAGAGTATGGTTTCCATGGTGACATCAACGATCAACTGTTGCTTAAAAAAGATAAATTTATTTCCTCTTTTTCTCTTCTCTCTACACTCTTCACCATTATTTATAAGATAATTTGCAAGTATGAATAAAAATCCAAATTAAAATTATTTATCAATAATAATAGTTTTTTTATAGCATAAGTTCATCCTTCTTCCTATGTAATTTAAATGATTATTTCACAATTTAGTAAATATATTTTACTATATTTCCTCTTTTTTAAAAGTTTAATTTCTTTCTTTATATTTCCAAAACATATATTTGTAGAATTAGAAAATATGTAAATTATATTGCAGTCAGTAATAATTGACCTTTCAATAAGACTTAATCAGAATCATACTCTTCTTCTCTTGTGCAATTATCATCTTATTAATGTCACAAATAAAAGCATATCTTTAAATATTAATAGTCTTAATAAATATAAGTAATTATCTTTATCACTAATAAAGATAAGATTTAGAAAAAAATGTTTTCTTTCATATGGCATATAAAAATTATTAAGAAATAAGTTCCGTACATTTCCCTTTCATTTTAAGGAATAAAAATGTTTAAATAATATGCAGTTTCTTTTTTTTTAAAGTACATTTTATCCAAGTGAATGAAGTTCTATTCCAACCATTGTCATAAGTTTGTAGTCAGCAAATTTATTCACAATTTTTTTTAAAATTAATTCTCACATATTTAGAATTATTATTATTTAACTTTTACTACTAAAAATAATAAAATTTTAAAAAATTTATACTTAAATTTTTTAGGAAAAGAAAATACAGTTTTCTCCTCCAATGATTTCTTGATTATTATTTATTTTACCACCTGATTACCCCATATTTATAAGTAAAATTTTATAATATCTGATTGGTTAATTACCTTCAGATATCTAGCTGAAATGAATATTAATTACTGTCTATAATTTCAAAATGAATTAAAACTAATATTATTAAATCGATATTTATCAATTTTAATAATGCAAAATTTAAATTATATTTTAATAAGAAAATAAACTTTATTTAAAGTCAAATTTTAATACGTAAGTTTTATAATTTACACTATTATTCTAATTATTTATTTTATGAACTTTTATGACATTTATTATTTATATAATTAACAAGTTGACTACTTATAAAAAAGTAAATGTCTTTTTAAATTAATGTGTGCACATGTCTATTAACACACATCTCACTCCCCATAATGTTATCATTAAATAAATAAGTTTGAAATAACAAATATTAACAATTTTCAAATTTATTAGTAATAATTATAAGAAATATTAATTTTAATCTTTATAATTACTGATTAAAGAACTTTACATTATTTTAACTATCATTATTTTTTTATTTTAAAAATAAATAATACAATTTATAACTCAAAATTATAACTTATATAGATTATAACTATCTAAAGAAAGTTAACTCAAATTTAACACTGATAAAACAATTAATTTAATTTCTATAAATTAAATAATAGGTTTTTATCAGTCATTACATAAAATTTAAAAGTTTTACTAAAATTGATCTTTAACAATATCCATACAATAATATAACAATTAAGGCTACAATATATTATAGAAACATATAACATACAGTAAGTAAGTTTCCATCAAATTACAATACAATGACAGTAAATTAAAATATTAATATAAAATATAAAATTGAACAAATAGAATAATTAGCACAAATATGAACACACACATATATATATAGACAACATACTTGTATTTAAATATTATATATACACCTTTATCCCCCTTAGTGATGGCAATTGGTTCTCCAAAACTTATCGTTAAGCAAGAATATCATATACAGAATACGTATTTATAATGGGGGTCTATGGGAAAAAAATTGGTCGTTCCTAAAGCTAAAAAATTACACTAGCTTAGGAATAAAGTACATATTAAAAAAAATTCATAAGCACTTATTTTAAATGCAATCTGTTTTTTTTTAAAATTTTTTCTAATTCAACATTTGTGTTTTAAAATTGATTTGAAACCACTTGGATATAAACAACATTTCTTACGAAGTTACAAAATCAATAACTATTTTTACATAATTACCAGGTGTTCTAAAAATAATATAGAGTAATTAAGAAAACAAATTCAGCTTAATATTCGTATTTAGTGTTTTCCTAAAAGTTTGTGATGATGGTATTTTAGTTGTACTTTACCGTATTTATATATTGGACTATTTCATCATCTAATATAAGTGTTGAATGTTTTTAGAAAAATTAAACTTTATTTAAATCCAAGTACTGTACATTATATTTAAATAAAGTTTAATTTTTCTAAAGACATTCAACACTTATATATACAGTATATAGTATTATAGATTCATTAATTATATATATTTTAAGTTTATATGTTTTAAATTAAAAAAAAAATCTCAGATCGTTATAGTGAATAATCGATTGTAAATTGAAGTAGTGGGTACAAATTGATGATGATCACTATTGTGAAATATTGCTAAGGAGCCAATCACTAAGTGAGGTTTAGGTGTATATATATGCACTCCCATATATATATAATCTTCCAAATTATGCAGTGCTAAATGTGTAATAATTGGAATGATAAATCTCTACTGCTAGGCTACTTTAATGCAACACTTTCTCATGTCAAATTTAATCTACAAAATAAGACAAATAATGAACCCTCAATAATTTATTACTTCAATTACTACATGTTGTTTAATATTATATGATTTGAGTTTCACATGTTTGATATTTGGTTAATTCTGTTTTATTAATATAAATCAAAATTAATTTAAGCAAAATTGCATGGGGGATTTGATAAATATTTTAATAGATATTATGAGCTTAATCTACAATGTATATAAAATCATGGTCAATAGAAAGAAATAGTTTCATTTTTTGGTTTTTGTAAATTGCATTTGGTTCTAGAAAACATTGTATTAATATTACTAAATGTAGAATATTATTCATTCCAATTGCCACAGGATAACAGAATGGTAAACCTTATATTATTAATAAAAATTAGTAAATACTTCCAGTCTAACCAATGTGATAAGAGCACCTATCTATTCATGCATAAATTCATATAGGGTCTTAGAGACAAGCATTCCAATTTCCCTCAATCTTTTGGATCCAACTGATAGCTATGGAAAGAGATAAATTTGTTTTTTGATTTGTATATTATTGATTATTCCCTTGAAGATTTTCAAGAGTTGGTAGAAATGCTCTGGATGCCATAAGAATAGTAGTGTTTGGTGGGTTTAAAAATGGGGATTTAAATACTAAGGATAAGATTTTATATATATCTGGTAATCATGGATTACTCAAGCTTAAACTCTATAGCACTAGAATGGAGAACTGTTCTTATATTAATTTTAGTATTGTAGTCGAGAACAATCAAAATCTTTGATGTTGCAAAGTAGAAAGGTATCAACAGGTATTTTTTCAATGAGATTTTAGAAAATTATGGATCTTGGACATTTAGGTGATATTGCCTCAAGAAAGACATTGTTTCCCTGGCATATTAAAGGCATGCCAATAGGTTAAAACTGTATAATATTTTCCAGTCCTACAATTGTGATACAAAGAAAAAAATGTAAAGAATTAAAAATAAAAAAATAGAATATTTTATAATATGTTGAGATTTTTTATACATCTTTGTATTTATGTTGACTTATAACTAAGTATGTATCAGTAATATGAAAGAAAATCCAGATTTTCTAGAAGTTTGACCTTAAATTAAAGATAATGTAAACACCAGGAAATAAAATACTTCAAATAAACTGAGATTATTAAAGATGCATTTGATGGTTCCAGTCACAATAACAATTATTGATTTTTGTTAAAACCTTGCTTGTATTCAGAAACAATAATGGAATAGTAACAGAGTACCAAATGATTTTTTCTGCTTAATTTCAGCTTTATTTGGAACTGAATCTCCCTCTAGTTATATTTTGAAGAAAATTATATATTTTTATATTTTAAACAAATAAATAAAGGTATCAGAAAATAGACAGTTAATCCACAGAATTCATTTTGGGCTGAATCTGCATATTCTTTTGATCTGATTCAGTCAGCTGAAGTTGCATATTTCTTTCTATGTATTCTTTTTCCACAGTTATATATTATAATGGTATGGAGTTCAAGGTGAATCTAGGGTGATGGCAAATCAGCAGCATCAGCTCACAGTTGGATAGAACCAAATTCCTGTACCAGATTAATATGTGGACCAGCTTCCAGCTGGGAAAAGTGATTGAGTGATAGTGAGAAAAGTAAGCAACTTCTTATACCAGAGTGGTAGATGGCATCTGGATAGGTACATATGATATAGATCATATTTAACAGCCCACCATTGTAATTCTTTATGATTCAACACTGGGAGTCATACCTCTAAGCTAGTTCATAAACCAAAGAAAATCAATCGATTGTATGGTTATTTTATTCATACTGTAATGGACAGCACCTTTCTACTCCTATCTGCCATAACAGGGTGCCACTAGACTACTTGGACCTAGGAAATTTTATAAGGCAGACACATACAGGTGAGGTTCAACTCTTATTTGACTGTTAGCCCTAATTGAAAGCTCTTGGAGAGACTGAACTGTATAGTATAATATTTCAAGCGTAAACTTTTAATCATTGGTTTCAAAATAGAATTAATAAAGACAACAAAATAAGTCACTGCCAGAACTGAGGAGACAAAACATTTATCACACACATATAATATCAAAACAAATTTGAGGATTTAAATCTTTAACATTTATTATTAAATAGATTTAATTCATATATATCTAAAATTGTATAAATGGATCAAATTTTATATATTTTAATATACTGCATAGAAAATGCATTTTAAAAGACTCAACTCCTTTAACTCCAAGTCAAAAGTTCCCATCCAAACCAATGTTAGTTTATTGATATACCAATATGATCAATGCAAAATGAGAATGTTATCATAACAAAAAACATGATTACAGGAATTTATATCTGCAACTTGATATTAAAGAAACAATGATCCTTGACCATTACAGGAATGTGTGTTTGCTTGGCAAAGGAATCACCTGCATATATTTGGAAAATAAATGCTCTATATTGGAGGAGAGAGTGGTCCTTGCCAATTTATAGTTCCTGTTCAGAGTATAAAGAAAACAATGGCATAGGAAATATCTCTACTACTATTTGCAATGTGATGGGTACCACTTTCTGGGGCTATGCATTCAATCAGGTGATATATACCCTGTACACTAACATGACAAAGGGAATGAGAATCCAATGCACCTCCCCAGATTACATTGACTTAAAACACCCAGCCACCCATCCATACATGAGCATCAATTCAACTACAAAACAATTAGCCCAAAATTAACCCTATTTAAACTAACAGTTTTAACGAGTCTATGCAGTTACCTATACCTAACTTTAAATTTATTAATTTAATTGTATGAGGATGGAAATGACAATGGCAAACATGTTATACATAAAATATTTAATAAATAATGTAGAATTTAATTTAATTATCAGATCAGAGCTTTTCTTTAGGAGAAATAATGTTCAGGTTTAATAATTGAAAGTTCATATTTTCTCTAAGTTAAATAAATAAGACATTTATTTTATATAGTGCTATGTTTTTATAAACTGTAATATTAATAAGCCAATAAGCTAATGTGCATGTGCTTTGTAGATTTTTAATTATAAATGAATACTCTCACTTTCCAAACACAAGATAAAGTCTTTGTGAAAAGATAGAATGAATCCATATATCTTTTTTTTATATCAAAAACAGGTTTATTCAACTATGTATACAACAAAAGAAAAAACAATAGCAAAAACTCACTCCTCCAGAGAGGAATGTCCAACATTAACAAGATTCCATGTGGAATTCATCACAAAGTGAGGAGCTAACTTCAAATCTCTTTCTTTGATTTCTTTTAATTTTTGTAGAAAAATTAATTTTTGATCAGGCAAAACTGACTTGAAGATTAGAATGCATCTGACAAACCATCGACAAAAAGAAATGAAAGTGGCACTTCTTATAGTTTCAAAATCCCCAGAGGCAATGCCTTCTATACCCAAATGTTTATGTATGGGCAAATATTAAGCATTTGGAAATGAGAGCATGAAGATGTTAATCAATCATTTTAAATTACTTTTTACTATGCCTGAATGAATTATGCTTGTGAAATTTCTAGAATTTATGAAACGCCATTCTCCCTTAATTTAAACATATGTAAATAAACTGTAATATTTACATATGTTTAATTTAATAAGAATGATGTATCGTAAATTCTAGAAATTTCACAAGTGTCTTTTATTCAGGCATAGTAAAAAGTAATTTAAAGTGATTGATTAACATCATCACGCTCTCATTTCCAAATGCTTAAGATTTGCCCATACATAAACATTTGGATTGAAAAGATAGATGGATTCATTCTATCTTTTCACAAAGACTTTATCTTGTGTTTGGAAAGTGAGAGTATTCATTTATAGTTAAAAAAATCTACAAAGCGCATGTCCATTAGCTTATTGGCTTATTAATATTTCAAGTTAAATAATTAAAAGTTCAAATCTCATTTTAAAGTTTATACTTCTCTTTTATTTTGGGGAATCCTCCAGTCTGCTGCAGGTTTATTAAAAGCTATTTTTGAAGTCATTTATGTGCTACAAATCCAGTTCAAAGATTTGTCGAACATCGATTAGTAGATCTTTCTTTTTTGGAGATGAATCTGTTTTTGTTATTCTTGAGAACTTCTACACTGGAGGCCACCTCAGTCAAAACATCTGATTATATAACATCTACATTGTGGAGGTCCATAATACAGGCACAAAAATATTTTAATCAAATACTAATCCAAATAAAAATTTGTAAAGTAATCTAATTCTTCCTTTTATATTATTTAGTATTCCTTATCATTGAATTCCAGGACTGATATCTCATGACATAGCATGGTTCTTATTGATGATGATGATTTTTTCTCTGGACTGTCTGTTTATATGCATCTTTATTGATTAGTTTCCTTTAGAGTGGTAAACACCAATATTTCTTATCACTAGTAATTTTAATTTCTCTTATCTATCTGAAAAATGCCACTACAAACTGACACCCAGTTATAAGGTTATAAAAATACAATGACTGGTATGAGAGAACCACTAGGCATATAGCACCAGATCATGAAATATATTCGATGATCATAGTGTAATTTATTTATGTACAATGGTCACCTAAATAACTTTTTCAGATGAAATCTTAAGCAGACACTGCTAATTATACTTTAATGTTTAAATCACATGGACATTTAATGACTAAACTCTAATGAAAGTAAATGGCACAGACACTCAAATATGATTATAAACTTTTATTACATTTATTTTCAAACTTAAATACTTTTCCAGTCCCCTTTTTGAAAGCATCCAAGACTGACTCAATTTCAGTTTTAAGACAAAATACAAGCTTAATTTTAATTCCATTCATTTTCATCTTAATACTATTCATTATTAATGTTTTATATCTTTCCTGAGGGAACATGCAATGCACAAATCCTATGAATTACAGGATCCAGATTTATTCTGGAGACCTGTCCAAATAGGTGTGCCTTTAAGTCAACTTACAGTTAAGAATAGGCAGTATCAAGCACTATTTAAACTCTCAATCCTATACATTACTTAATTAAATTCTAACTTTAATGGATAATGCAAGTGTCCATTGTTTGCTTACAGCCATCGGGGTATTCATTTTTCAAACACCAGGTTCTGTGTTTGCTTATCATCGGATCATTTAATTAAACTGAACCCCCCTAATCCTCATTTGTCTTTCAAGATTGAGTAGTAAACATTTTGAGGAATCTAATCTCATTATGACATTTGAATACAATAAAAAAATGCATCAAAATATACACAAATAAAAGAACACATTTAAGAAATCTATCACCATATCCCCCATTTCAATTAAGTTAAAATAACAATAAAAATTCCCATTAAGAGTCCCACACACTATTGTTGAAACATTTAACAGTTAATGGAGTCTAGATCTATTATGTCAAAATTAAAGAAAAGTTATTTAATAAATGTTCATTAAGTAACAGTTCATAGTTAGCCCGGTTGAACAGATATTTAACTTTCACCAAGAGGGTACACTACCCAGGTTAGCTCTTGGTCCAGTACTGCTGTTGTGAATCTCTTTTTTCATTGATTTTTGAACATGTCCACAGCTTGATAGCACCTTCATCCATCCATTACTTAGTGGGGAATCTGTCCTGCAGCTCCAGGTGTGGTTTGGAGATGTTTTCTCTTGGAGGGAAGTCCTTGATGTTAACTAGCTAGCGAACATTCTCCTAGTGATCTATAATAGCACTTTTTAGAGAAAAACTCTTGACTATTTGAACAAAAGAAAACTGCAATTTATATGTTTTGTTGACAACAGGATTCACACTTTGATTTATTTTTAGCTACATTCCAGTACTTTTTTTTTTGGTCTTTTCTATTTTTTTTTAATTAGTGAAAAGTTCTGGTTCAATTAGCACAATAGATAACAACATACTTTTAATATCTGAACTTTCAACAATAGAGTTAATTGCTAAAATCTGTAGTTTTTATTCCCCCAACCCACATCTTTCTAAATTAGTTTAAAAAAAACTTTTAGTAAAAGGAAATCTCAAGATCTATTTTTATTTTAGCTCAAGATTTAATTAATTTGTAAAGAATAAAAAAAAATCCATTGAAGAAATTCTGATTTCTTTGGGATAAAGAAAAAAAACCTTTAAATCTGATTTAAAAGATTAAAGATAATACATTATATATTTTTAACAAAACTACCTCTAACCTAATAACATAACTCAAAATTATATATATATGAGGTGGCAGATAATACCATCTCAATATATATGTTGAAAGTTTTTTGAAAATGGTAGAATATTTCAAAACAAAAAAATCCAAGAATAATTTATTATGTCTTAAGTTTTATAATAGTGAATTAAAAATATTTCAGGGAAACACCCCAAGAAACTCACATGATACTGGCCATTTCCACTTTAATTTGGTGGAGATTTTATATTTGGTTATCAATTTAAATCATATATTTATGTATATTGATGATATAAGATGCAAACACCAACAAATTATCATCAAGCATGATCAAAACTTTAGCAAAACAAAAAGATTGCAGTACTCTACTATATAGTTACTCCAATCTACCTTCAGCCAGAGAATTTAAAATATGCACACATATTTTATGTTAAGCAATACTGATACAGCTGACAAATATTCTCATTGTATAGTTATCTTCATTCAGTTCTAGAACTATCTAGTGTAAGCATATTTGAAACTCATGTAGCAATGATATCGTTGTGACACCAAAAGCTTAAAGAAATCTAATTAAGAAATGAAAGTGCTTAAGCATGACAAAAGAAAGAGGTAAAAGCATAACATGTTTTAAACATCATGTTGATTGATGATCTGAGCATACAGTGAGAATTATTCATGTTAGTATTTTTACTTCCAAAAAAGCTTAATCTATTTTTTTACTCAAAAGAGTATAAAAATGTTAGCTGTATGTGTGAAGTATCATAAAATATAGACTAATATTTATCCTAATAATATGATCTGAAAGAACGTGAGAGTTGAAAATTAAGACTTTTTCAGTCAATTTAACAATAATTTCCTTAACTTTGATAATTTATAAGGTTTTTTAATGTGAAAAATATTGGCAATTTATTTTTTGCAAGATGAAAGACATTATAGTGAACGAGTACACAATTAATTTTCAACCTCATTGGAATGTATTTGTAATATTATTGTGATAAATATTACTGTTGCATCCCATTCTATCGCCTTTGCAGTGGCTTTCCTCGTTTTTTTAATTTCTCTATTAAATATCAGAAGTAAATAATTATAACTTCTAAATACAGTATATGTAATTGCAAAGCGGAAGTAACTAGCTCCTCCCGCGGAGCTATATAACAATAAGATTTATGTAGCACCAAAAACCAATGAAAACATTTCATGATACTACCATTCTATCTTTGGGCTCTCTTATTATATAAACTTAGTTTTTGACTTGAATTTTCAATTACATGGGGAATTTTGCCTATTGTTTAATTTATGTACAGATTAAATGTCCTACAATGACCATTAATATATTCAAAGGAGGAAGGAGTCTTAATTTTAACAATCTTTGAACTAAGTGAAATTTAGTTTTAATAATTGTAATAATAAATAAATAATCATAATTTCTATATATCTGTAATTGCAAAGCGGACATAATTATATCACGCGCACTTATGTAGCGTCAAGATTAATGTAGCATCAAAAAACCAATGAAAAGATAGAATGATACCATTCTATCTTTGAGTTCTGTTGTTATATAAGCTTAGTTTTTGAATTAGTCTAAATTATACGGTGAATGTTGTCTTGTTTTATTCTGGAATCACTTCCGCTTTGCAATTACAGATATTTAGAAGTTACAATTATTTATTTATTATTATAATTATTAAAACTAAAATTTCGCTTAATGTTCAAAGGTTGTTATAAGTAAGACTTGTTCTTCATCCCTTGAATATATTAATGGTGATTGCAGAATATAGAAAAAAATCACCGTATAATTTAAAAATCAAGTCAAAAACTAAGCTTATTTAATAACAGAACCCAAAGATAGAAAGATATTCTATCTTTTCATTGCTTTTTGACAATACAAAAATCTTGACGCTACATAACTCCATAACTCCATAAGAGATAGTTTCTTCAACTTTGCAATTGCAATTATATATCAGAAAATAAATTCCCTTAAAGAAAATATATAAAATCAATAAAATCGGAATTGTGGGTAACTGCATTTTATGACAACTCCAGATCTGGTTCAAACATCTTGTAATTAGATTCTGTTCTAACAATTTCACTACTATCTCCAGTTATAATTTCAACCCTTACTAACTCCAGATATAATTTTAACACCTTCTGACTAACTTCAGATAATGTTTTAACATTATTACTAACTACAAATATAGTTCCAACAACTTATGGCTAACATCATATATATTTCCAAAACACCTTATCATTAACTGCAGATATAGTAACAACACCGTATAATTACTCCAGATATCATTCAAATACTTTATGATTAACACTAGATATACACTGAAAATTTTATGGCTAATTCCAGATGTAGTTCTACCTTATGATTAACTTCTGTTCTAACAATTTTATGACTATTTTTAAATATAGTTCTTATATCAATGGACTATAGATGTAACTCTTAATATCTTATAAATAATTCCAGACATAGTTCCAACACCTTATGATTAACTCCAGATACAGTTCTGACATCTTACAACTAATTCCAAATATAATTCTAATGCCATACAATCAATGCCAGATATAGTTCTGACACCTTATGAATAACTCCAAATATAGTTCAAACACCTTGTGACTAACTCCAAATATAAATTCCCAGGCCTTGTAAGGATAACACCAGATACATCTAGCATGTTATAACTAACTACAGATATAGTTCCAACAATGTTTTTATATAAATCCTTTTTCTTTTGTAAAATTATACAATTCTTTTTTCTAGATTCAACAGCAAAATCAGCTAGATTTTATCTTTCTAAACAATACTGGAATCTCATCAACAAATTCATGACCAATCTGGTCATTGCTTTATCTACTTTATAAATGAAATTTAACAATTGTGATTTATGTAGTCTTGGTTAAATACAAATTATAAAACACATTATTATGACTGAACAAATCTATACATGCAATCATAGTTACCATAAATCTAACAATTATTAACTATGTGGTTCATAATTTCTATTTGTCCATATTTATAAAGATCAGTGGCTGATAAATTTCATTTATAAGTTAGATTAGTTTAATAACTATAAGTTTTTTTTTTAAGAGAAATTTTATTCTATAGCTATATTGAATGTTACAAATACAAAAATGATATCAATTACATATCTATTTGAAGTAAAGTAGATCCAACCTTCTGCCATGTTGCTCTTGTGATATAGCTTGGAGCAATTAGTTGGTCCTTTTTCATGATTTTCTCCATGATATTCTTAAATTTAGTCCCATGTAGATCTCTCGTTCCTTCAATTGTGACTTTACATCTGATACACCACAGGGCATAATTCATGAAAGTTGCCAGTTTTATGTCCATAAATAGACCCTGACCTATATAATCTTTAATTGATTTGTAGTTTGCACTTGTATTGCTGTACCATTTATGAGATATTGATCTATAATTGGACATAATGGGACATTTAAGAAAAATATGATCAATTGATTCCTCCTCTCTCTCACATATCTGGCACACTGGATTGATCTTCCTGAAATTTCTCCTGTATGCTGATTGGTGATCCCGAGAGACCCTTTGTTTATGTTATTTTCCCCATGTATTATTTTTTATGCATTCCAGTATTTAATTTTTGATATAATTGGATTTTCATTCGGATCAATAACTTTCCGAATATTATCAAATAACAAATTCCACCAACTTTTATTAGTGGGCAGTGGTCTATCAGTTGGTGTGACAGTTTCTTGATATGATATACTTGAAAATTTGTTTTGAAGCCAGAATAGTAGGTTATAGTCTCTCTGGAATATCATGGTTTTGATACAATGTAATGAAAGGCCATTGAACCTTCTAGGCATTTGAAGTTTTCAGAGGCTTATGGCAGCAACCTTTCAGCCCCAGAATAGTTTTATGCATAGTGAGTTATTTTTTTGATAAATTTTTTGGAGGGGCAGATACCAGATAGGAAATAGTTAATTTTTGGGAATATCAATGAGTTTTAAAGTCTTACCTTACCATGAAGTGAAACATATATCTTAGAAAGGGAGGTAGTTGTATGGCAAATTTATGTTAATAGGGATTCTTCGATTTCTCTCCTCATGTTACTATTGGATTTTGAAAAATTAAAGCCTAGGAATTTCTGTGGGTCAGCTGTGAAATTTGAAGCAATTTTCCTGCCAGTTAGCAAGCTCCAGGAGGCTGATTTCTTTTTATTGAATTTGAGTTTATATTTGTCTGAGTACCATGCTAGTATTTGCTCTAGTTTAGTGATATATTTCTTGGAAGGCAGGCAGATGATTATATCGTCCATATAACTGAGGTGTTTAATCTCCCTTCCCATGGCAGGTACATACACTCCAGGCAGTGATCTCTCAATCTCCATCAATAGCGGGTTAATATAGGCTATAAAATATAGTGCACTAAGTGGAGACCCTTGTCCGGAATAGAGATGGAGGGTTCAAACCCAGGTGCAATTTTCCCATTCATTGTGATGTAAATGATTCTGTTGGCTAATAGATTTTGCAATCATCCTCAGATAAACACACTGCACCCCATATTCCTGGAGAACATCAATCAGAATGTCTGGCCTGACTGAGTCGAATACTGCCGAGATGTCGAGTAATAACTATAAGTTGTCTTGAATCTGTTGATAAATCTTTAGGAAACAATATCTAGCTGGCTTTATTGTTGTATCTGGACAAAAACTTAACTAGAATCTCCTAAGAATTTCTATTTTTATGTTATAATTATTTGATTGTGGATTCTTGATTCAACATCTAAAAAGGAATCTTGATTTGAATTGAATTTTAATTGATAAAACTATCTCTTGAGTTATTGGCAAGTCTGATTTGCTTAATAGTTTTATTTTATACATTTTCTGTAAGTAAATTTTCTGTTCAATATTTAATGGAAGAACATGTGAAAGAATAGAAACTACAATAGAATAAAGGATACCAGTAATATTTCTCAAGGTCCACAAATTATATATGACAACTTTTTTTATCAAATAGAGGCAATATTCACCAATAGAATAGCTAATGATAAAGAATCTGCATGTTAAGTAGCATCATAACCCAAATAATAATGCCAGATGTCTTAAAGGGTAATTTTGGTATAATCTTTTTGAAAGAATCATATCGACTAGAATTTTATCAATAGCTGAAAGTCAGCTTTTTATAATACAAGTTGGTGTTAAGTTAGGAAAAAATTGTTGTAAGCAAATTTTATCTTTAACAACTGACATTTAAAAAAAAGACTTTCAAAATAAATTAAAAATCTGATGCTGTCAAGCGTTGGTGTCCGAGAGGTCTGCACAGCTGCCTTACAAGCAGTTGTCCCAGGTTTGCGGGTTTGCTTTCCGGCCAATGCTTTGACACATGAAAAAAATCTGATGCTACCCTTTATTGATCTAAAGACAGCTTATGAATCTATGTTCTTGTAAAAGCTACTAAAAGTCTTAAATTTAGGGAAATCATTAATTTGCTTGACAAAATGCTCTCCAATAGAAAAATTCAAATGATATTAAATGATCATTATAACAAATACATAATTTTACGTAACAGATGGCCACAGGTTTAAATATATTCATAAGTGATCTTTCAAATATAAAAGGCAGGAAATTCACCTGCGAGCTGACGACATTGTTTGCACTTTTCAAAAGGGATTCTTTCCTGAAATAGGTAAGTCTCTCAATAATGAAAAAATTGGAAATTAAATTGGGGTCTTATTTCTAATCCAATGAAGATAATGTGCTCAATTTTTCATCTAAACAATAGGGAACATCTCATAATAATACGAATCCTACCCTATGTTATTGAAAAGTGATCTTGGATCGCAAACTAAATTATTTTCCTATTTTATTTCTTTATTTTTTAACCATATTTTTCTATAAATGATTTTCATTATCTCTTTTAACCTTGAAATCAGAAGATATGATCAATTTGTCACTACATCATTATTTTATCAATTTAACTTACATACGTCATCACGCATTCATTGTAGACAATTATCATTTTAAAAATAACTTTGATTAATAATTACTTTTAGATTAAAAACTGTAACCTTTCTTTAACCTTCTAATATATATCTTAATTTTAATCTTCAAGAAGATCGCAGCTGATCTAAGACATAAAGCAAACTCTTTAAAAATACTATTGCATATATCAGATATTTATTTTTATAGTGACATCGCATAAGGCAGATATCCGCCCAACACCCATTTCCCTGCAACAAAGTAAACTTTTAAAAAAGATCTTCCTTACCAGAAAATTGCTTTTTTGTGCACTATGAAGAGTTGGAGAGTGGAGAAAATTGAAGCTTGTCCGTTAAAGTATGAATATTTAGTATCTTAATATAAACCGAGCACTGATTATATATATGTGTGGAAGATGATGATCGAGCCCAATTGATGAGTGCTGGTTTAGCACAAGATGTGTATATTGGAGATCATGTCTTTTTCGCATTATGTAGTCATGTGGATCGGTTGTATAAAATTGAATGGATGACTAAAGGGAGCTTGAAAGTCTGTGTTCGAATCCCCTCAGTTATATATAGTCCCTTTATAACATGTTTTTTTCACATCGCTATGCTATCTACTTTAAACTTTAGTAACTAATAGATGCCATATAATAATGCTTAATAAATCTCTAGTTTAGGGTTATTGGATAGGATAGTACTGGGTAAGGTGTCATGTAGATGTGATGAAAAATTATGTTGCTGAAAAAGCAATGACTAAGCTGAAATCATATGAGAGTCATGTGATATTTGATTGGATTTATAGCTATTCTGAAAAGTAGTAAGTCTTTTTGCTTGTTTATTCTCTAACTATTTTATAAAAGACCAACTATGTTAATAAACAGTAGCTCAGCAAAAGCATTCACGTTAATTAAGAATTTGCTCGGTGCCCAAAAAATTATTAGTACATTACAACAGCAAATTAGCCCTGTGCAGTTTAACAATTAGTAGAGGAACAATCTCAAAAACGATATGTGCCTTTTATTAACAGGGTTACTCTGGCCATAGCTGTTTGTTACATAAAATTCTATTAAAATTCATCCAGATAAATGCTTATAAAAGTACACAAAGGCAGTGAAAGATGAACAAATGAGGGCAAAGAGAGTTGATCCTATATATAAGAGGGCAAAGCAGTTGGCTCAGAAGCAATATTAAAATAGCTATTAAATTTAATCAGCCATTTAAGCTATTGTGCGCTTTTTCACGAGTGTTAAATAATAAATGAGTACTTCACACTTTCACTTACAGTACTTAAGATTTGTCCATATATAAGCATTTGGGTTGGATTGAATAAGTTGATTCATTTTATTCTTTCCTAAATACTATATCTTGTGTTGTAAGCGGAAGTACTCATTTATTATTTAACACTCGTGAAAAAGCGCACAATAGCTTAAATGGCTGATTAAATTTATTACAATTAGAAACAGCGCTAAAAATAAATGTTTATTTAAATAACTATTAAAATAAGTCATTATAGAAAATTAATTTATATTTTAAATAAATATTCTTATTTAATACATATTTTATCTATTTCATACATTGCCTTGTTCAATAAACAATTTTAAATAATCTTTTTCTGTAATCGTAAAATGATCACACTTTAAGGCATATCAAATTGATTGGCCAAACTATCTGATTTTTAGGTCTGCCTCCATGTACCAAGAGTAATCATCTAGATCCTGATAGTAAATAAAAATAATAATTAGTACAGTTGAGATAATAATTAGTTCAGTTGAAACAATTGAATGAAATGATAGCTATTTTAAATAAGGGTAGGGTGACCAAATAAATTATGAATAATGATTTGCCTGAAAATTAATGATGTATAGCAGGGCTGAGTTCAAACCCAGTTCTAAGTCATAGGGCGATACCACCGAGCATACATATATAATTAAACCAAGTGTAATATTAAATAAATTGTTATTTTTCTTTCTCGTTGTGGTCTTGTATGCGGGTGTATATATATATATTTTAAGTAAGTAAATAAAAAACAGATTGAAACATAAGAGGGATAGGGGATTATATGGTTCATGCTCTGATATTTATTTATACGCATGTTTATATTGCTGCATGAGTGAGTAAATGTAATAGTTTTGTAAAAGGAATGAAGCTATTTTAATTTAAAAAGAAATGTTCCAAGATGGTCGACTAAAGGAAGGATTTTACAAATTATATAAGATAAGTTAATTGCAAAGAAAGGACCCGAAAAGTTGCAGATCACTATCTCGAGACAAAGCCAATTTAATTAATAAAATAAAATGTTAAAAATAAGAGACAATGAACGGTCAAGTGTAGATCTCAAGGTAAAATTGAAATTCCTGAGCATAGATAAAAAAAAAAAACAAAGAAAAGAAAAGTTATTGAAAAGATTTTCGTTTTGCAAACCATGTGGTTTAATTTAAAAAAAAGCGAACAATAGCACGATTAATTAGAGTTGAAAAACGGAACTTTGAGAATTCTAGAACTGTGACTGCCACGAGCAGGATCGTAGGAAAATTATTAAAAAAAAAAGTTTATATATATAAAATCATGAACAGGCTGGAGTAAAAGAACAGAACAGGCCAGGCTATGCCATCCATCCTGCGGAGATACTATCGTCACTGTCCACGTAGGAGCGAAGCCCTTCCTAGAGTTATGAAAAGAACAGCATTCACTGGATGCCATTGATTGCCTTACGGAATCCTACCAAAGAAAGAAATCATGTACTCGTAACAGTGCAGCACAAAGCCAGTGGGAAATTGCCAGTAATCTACACCCGGGTGAGATAAAGGAGATAATCCAAATATTTTTGTAAATGACAGTAATCTCTTGAATGAAAGCACATCTTGTTAAAATAATGCTTAAAAGAGTTAAAAAGTAAATAAAGAGACAATTGAAATAATGCCCTGTATAAAGATATGCCTAAATAGACAATGTCTGATTGCAATTATTTTTATGCTATGATATATATGTTTTGTGTGTTACATTTATGAACTTATGCGAGTGTGTATTTACTTGCGGGTTATTAAAGTATTCGGGCACAAACCAATATCCAATTACGGGGTTCTATTGGGTTTTTATTATTTTCTTTGTATCAATAAATATTAAGTAGTGTTATAAATATAATTGTGTGTTTAGTGTTAATTTCTTAGAATAGCATTAAGAACAAAAGTAAGAAAGCAAAACGAATCGTTTATGCGCTCCATGGGCATTTGATATGTTCCCTCTGCCTCTTTCCCACGGTCAATGATTACTACCCCTGAATGAGCTAGCCAGAGGTACAACCTCTAATCACCAGAAATAGATACTCATCCTCTCCCAGCATAATTCTTATTTATTCGTAAGTAAGATTGGTGCTTGGAATCGAATTGACGTCCATAAATATGCTGGGCAAGTAATTAGAATTGCAGAACCAACTACATATATATGTGTTCACAGTATAATTTTCATTAAATAAAAAAGAGCAGAAACTTAGATTTGAAATACGTAATAAACGTATACCACCTATATATGTGTTTACGCCAGGATAAACCGTTACAGATGGTACCATTAAATGTTGAATGTCTAGAAAATTTTAAACTTTATTTGAAATTTTCAAATACAAACATTTGTTAGTAGTAACACACAAGTAGACAAAACAGATTAATAGGTACACAACATTTCTAGTGGTATTATTTTCAACTCTTCTTCAGGTGTTGCTAGCTTGACCAGTGACAATACTAACATAGGAACTGAATTCACATCTTTTGATTCTTGAGTAACTGAGCTAGCTATTCTGTCAAAGGCAACAGTCAGTAGAAATTTCATATATTACTCTATGAGTGTTGGTTCAAATCCTCCTGATTCCTACACTTTTCTTTTTCTTAAACCAACATTCATAGATAAGTGTATGAAATTTCTACTGAATGCTGCCTTTGACAGGCTAAGTTGGTTAGAGCATTGATTTAAAATTCAATATTGAAGTATTTAAAGGAGATTCAACTCATATGCTAGTATTGTAATTGGTCAGGCCAGCAACACCTGAAGAAAAACAGAGAATAATACTATTCAAAACATTGTGTATATACTAACCTGTGTTGTCCATTTGTATTACTATATGTTGTTTGTATTTGAAAATTTAAAGTTTAAGGATTCAACATTTAATTGTAGATGATGGAAATAGACTAATGTATTATCACATGAATACTGTTTTCTTGAATACAGAAAGATGTTTTCTGTTAACTGAAAAGAAATTCTGTTATTAAATTGAATCCCAAAAGATTGTAAAAACACTTAGAAAGAGATAACATGTGGAATGAATGGATGAAAAAGTAAGTTTTCAGGAGTAATGTGGAGAAAAGAGGTTATGGATCAAGAATGTGGGAAAAACATGGAGACCTTAATGCTATAGTCGATTGATAATCATTGAGAATGATGAATGATCACTTTCTAATGGCTTAATGCTCAGATTTTAGAGACAAGTTTTATACTCTAAAAGTCAACCACAAGTAACTAGGGATAGTTAATCTAACAATGATAATGAGTTGAAAAACTTTTGAATCTAATCTCCATGACAAACAACAATCTAAAAGAAGACCAGGAAGAAACCAATCAGGAAGATAGAAACTGATTCTATTGAAGTCGCTACTCTCCAAAACTATTAAAGGAATCCCTGGGCATGCTACATATTATCTGCACTTTATTATTTCAGTAAATCTTCAAGCTAAATAATTGAAAAAATTAATGTTTGTGGAAATAGTTCTTATTTAATAATCTAACAACTAACTTTCATCATTTATAAAGTGATTTGGTATAGTGATATGTTCAGGGATCCAAGCCTTCTCTGTCTCATCCGTACTCAAACTTTTTATGTACTCCTGAGCAATAAAGCTATTCGAATATGTATTATTTAAAATTACCTCAAATCCAAAACTCAATCAGACTATCCAAGAAAAAATAAAATCAAAAACACAACTAATGGTTTCACTGCTACATGCAGACTTCTCGAGTGTAAAGAATACAAGACAACACCAATTTTTTATATTAAACATTACCCACAAATTCATTTGCTTCACATCCACCATTAATACTGAAAGAACTTTTAAATAAGTTAATTGCTTCAGAATAATAAATTTTCAATAATAATAATTCTTTAATTCTTTTATTTCAATTCTCTCAAAAAAGACAATCTTAGCTTCATCAAAATTAATAGTGTGACCTGTATTTTTTTCATGGTTAAGCAGTATTGATGTTCTTATGTCTGTGTTGGTTAAGCAAGGTTTTTTTTATCAAAAAATAAAATTAAAGTAATTAAAGATTTGCTTTTATTATTAGAGGATTCTATATATTTTACTTATAATGGTAATTTTTATAAAATTAAGGAAGGGTGGATAATAGGTTATATTATTTCTCCTTTAGTTTATTCAGTTTACATTAATTATTTGGAAGAGGAAATTATTATTAAAAAGAATTGTTTATATTTAAAGTTATTTGTTAGATATGTGGATGATTGTTTGTTTGTAGTTGAGAATAATAAATAGAAGGAATTTGTGAGTTTAATTGTTTTGATCCTTCTATAAGATAGATTAGATTTTGTTAAGTTAAATTTTTTACATCTTTTGATGATTAGAAATGTAAAGACTAATTGTTTAGTATGCAGTCATTTTGTTGAAAGTAAAGAATTAAGGTCTATAAGCTATAATTAAACCTAATAGCTATCAATCTGTATCTCATAAAATAGTGGCTTTAAGAAATCATCATTATAGGAATAAGAAATTAAATAATTCTAGTGGGGTAGCTTTGTTTCAGAAAGGTCAATTTTATAAAGATTATTTGAGTGTTGGCTACTCTCATAAATTTGTTAAAAGTATTTTATTTAATAGTAATATTTGTAAGAATATAAAGGATAAAGAAAAATATGATTTTATTTCTTTGCTATTTAAATTGTCTTCTTATAAAATTGTATGCAAGAATAGCAATTTGTTTGGAAATAAGAAAATTGCTTGGGAAAGAGGTATTATTTTGAATAATTTATTAAATAATACAAAGGAAATTTTTGATAGCAAGATTATTCCTGGTGTAGTGTATATTATCCCTTGTTTTGTAAAAAGATTTACATAGGTCAGAGTAGTTTGAGTTTAAATGAAAGAATCTTTTAAAGGTTCATAAATGTAGGGTTAGAAATAAATATCGAAATGGTATTCTTTATCTATCATATTGTTTCACCTACTATGTTCCATAGTAGTATATTTTTCCTAGTTTAAGCCCCCCCCATATTGATGTATATTAACTAAAAGAGCTTAATAAAAAGATATAATAGTACATATATGTGCATATGTAATATATTTTATAAATGCATACTTCCATGACTAACCAAAATAACTTAATGAAAGGTATAGTAATGTATGTGTGTATATTGTATCAATGCATACTTCAAATAATGTTAATGAATCTCTATAAAAAAGCAAACATAATTCTAATATTTAGGGTAATAAATTTAAAGGTTGCTAGTATGTGAATTTTCACACATACATGTAAGTGAAAGAAGCTTGCAAAGATATAGATTTCAAACCTTATTTCTTTTAAATTTTATTTATTTCTAGAAGCTGATAAATCTCTTATACTCATTAGCTCTCTTTGCCTAAAAGTTATAGACTCTAAGATGACAGACACACATATATATTAGAATGTTACCAAGTTAAAATCTGTTTTTGTAAAGTAGTTTATTTTTTGGAAATTAGTTGATCACACCTGGGCTTTAAAATTTGTAAAAATGAGAATAAACTTAAAGATATTAAATTTAGTTTTGTAACAAAGAGAAAGCTAGATAACTGATGCTATTTTTTCAATTATTGAGGTAATAGTTTTGTTTGTAAAGCTTATAACACACATGTAAAATAAAGATTAAAAGTTTGTCTCAACTTGTAAACAAATCCTGACATTTTTGTGGGGAGAGCATGTTATTATAAAAACCCTGATTTGAATTAAAATAGGTCTCTATATAATTTTAACTTGTAATTCTGTCAGGAGCTATGCCTGCCCATACAATAAAAAACCAAGGCTAGAAAGGCTATCTTTTGCTGTCTGCCCTTGTGAGAGACAAGTCAGCAGTGATGGGGAGAAGTTCAAGCCAGCAGCCTTCCTGGAAGTAAACATGAACCAGACAAACCAAGAATTGCAGTGCCTAATGCCATGGAAAGAAGATGCCTCAGCAAAGCTCTGTAATAAACTCTCATTATGAATTTCTTAAAGAATTCTAAGCTAGCTGTATATAAATGTGCACAAACTTACCATTTAAACTTTTAATACTGATATAGTATGTGCTTGGTGGCCATTTTGAATTTAAAAAACACCCAAAAACACTGTTGATACATGCAAGCAATAAATGACATTGACTAAAAACACTCAGTTTTCACAAAATTAAATAGCCTAGGGCACTACAATTAAAAAAAGGGATGAAAGAAAGTAATGTGGAAATTAAATAGCATGAGGCACTACACTTAAAAAAATTGCAAGAAAAGAGAGTAACATGGGAAATTAAATAGCCTGAGGTGCTACAATTAAAAAAAAATTGCTGGAAAATAAAAAAAAAACAAAAATGCTATAAATCAAACATTGTAATAGTAAAACTCAAAAAATTAATGTATGTTAAGGCAAAGTATTCACATGAATTACAATACATTAAAAAAAACCATAAATGCTATTTTCAAAAGCCTGGGTGTATATAGCAATAATTAAAAACTATTTACTTAGTGATAATTAGAAAAATAATAAATGCTACTTTCAACAGAAAAATAATAAATGCTACTTTCAAAAGCGTATTCCTGTCTTTCAACAGTATATACTAAATCAGTATTATAATTTTAAAAAACAATATTTAAAAACTATAATGCTATAAATCAAACATTGTAATGTAACATTAAATAGCCTAAGGTGCTACAATGGAAATAAGTGCAGGAAAAGAAAGCAAAGAAAGAACATAACATTGAACATTAAAAAAATTACAAAATCCTTTAAAATAAATCAAAAACGCTAACTTATATAGTGATAATCAAACATTGTAATAGTAAATCTCAAAAAATTAACATATATTGAGGCATTTACAAAAAAAAAATTATAAATGCTTTCCCCGCACTTTTTTTTAAGCGTAGTGCCTCAGGCTATTTAATTTCCACATTTCTTTCTTTTGTTCCTTTTTAAATTATAGTGCCTTAGGCTATTTATTTTTTTGAAAACAGAGGGTTTTTAATCGATGTCATTTATCCCTTGCATGTGCCAGCAGTGTTTTTGGGTGTTTTAAAATTCAAAATGGCCACCAAGCATGTACTATATCAGCACCAACTTTCTCTATTGAATAAATTGTGTAATCAAGCTAAATTGTAACCAATTTTCTAAAATAATTTAAGAATAACTACTTTGTAAAACTTGCATAACTCTTTAAATTAATACACTGTACAGGTTTACACACACCTGCACATATATAATGTAATATAAGGGATTCGAACTCAGACTTTCACACAATCCTCAACTCTCCATGCCATTTCATATTGTTGACCCACCTGATCATACACATGTTGAAAAGATAAATAATCACTAATATCCGTATTTCATGCTAAACCAGCAATCATCAGTTGGTTCAGATTACTATCCTCAACACATATATACAATCAGTGCTCAGCTTTATATTAAGATAGCCAATCTTCAATCTTTTCAACATGTGTATGATCAGGTGGGTCAGCAATATAAGATGGCATGGAGAGTTGAGGGTTGTGTGAAAGTCTGAATTCGAATCCCTAACTCTTTAAAGTAAAATAACTTAATAATGTAACCCTTGTTAAATTTAAATTATAATCTAAATATATTTTTATTTGTGGCTATGCTTTTTTTTAATTTATTATTTTTTTTATAAATTTATGCTATGACTTATTCAGAGTGGAGATTGATACTCAGATTCTGTAGAGGAGGGATGCCAGAGATGATTAGAAGCTCTCCATAAATAACTTACATGCATCCAAGCATACACATACAATCTACAGTCTGAAAACCTATTATATATAATAAAATAGCTACTATGTATTCGCTGACTAATTAGGTTTTCTTATTATTAAGAAAATGCCTAGTTGATTAATGCAAGAGAGATATTTTAAAGCATATTTGGATTAAATAAGTAAGTCCTTATTATGCTTTATTCCTTCCCAGAATTATAGTATGAACTATAAAGATTAATTATGAGCTAGATCACTTAATTAACACCTTTTTAGCATATTTGGTGTGCTAACTTATAAAATGTTATACAATGGTTTAGTGGAAAGAAGCTATAGATTTACCACATTTTAGATTTAATAATAATTGCTGATTATTAGTGTGGCAAATGTGTTCTTTATAAAGAACATATATGTGTATAGATGCTTTGCTATATACATATATTGTATTAAATGTAATTTGGTTTAAGGCCATTACTGAAACACAAGGATCCAGATTGTTCATGTTTCAAGCTAATCAGACCTCCAGAACGAAATGTTCTCTTATCATAGCAAGGTGTACGGTCCACAGGAACAGGTACTGATCATTGAGTTGATAAATCCCATGTGTAAACACACATTTGAGATGCCATTTTATTTTAGTTAATATAGTGCAATAGTATCAGAAACTTGACTATAACAGATCTCAGTTCATTCTGCAGTAATATTAATAATTCAATTTTGATTTGAATGCATGATATAGTTATGTAATAATAATAATCTGTATAGAGAGCTAATTTAGGCTAACTTCGAGGTACCTAGAGTAATTATAATTATTAATTGTCTCTTGCAAGTTAACTGTTTGCAAACCTTATAGGCATCTCATAGCATGAATTAGGCATAATTAAAACTGTAGATTATAATGTAATACAGTTGTTAAAGAAATAAGTTCCAATTCAATTGTCCAGTGCATAAGATAAGATTCTGTAACTCACTTACTCATTTAATTGTAACACCTCCTGGTGAATTCCAATGCACAGAGGGATAGCTGTCTTAATAATTGATTTCTTTTATTAAAGATATAAAATATAATATTGTTTAACATATTTTTTCATAGTTCATTTCAATTCATTCAAATGATTAATTCTAGTTTATTTAAGTGAATTATGTAACTATGCATTATCATTCTGGGTTGGTTTATCCAATTATTAGTTATCTCATAAGCCATAGATGTGCGTGTTTAGTTAAATCATAGCTATACGAGTTAATTCATCCATGAATCTTTTGTTCCACCCTTTGCTATGCTGGCACACAAATTAAAGGAATCCAAGTGTAGCACTATATATGTCATTCATAAGGTAGTAAATCACAGAGCATTGGTGAAGGAATTGAGGTGCAGTCTGATTTGAGGTTTCAACCCTATCTAGATCAATTTTGACGAATTTGCCCAAAACTCTGGATTTTGTTGCATGAGGGTACAAATATGATCGTTACAATATCTTAGTTCTGCTTTGTATGTCCATGAAAAGCCACACTATTAATTTTGATGAAGCTAAGGTTGTCTTCTTTGAGAGAATTGAAATATAAAAAAGAATTAAAAAATCTTTATTATTGAAAATTTATTATTCTGAAGCAATTAACTTATTTAAAAGTTCTTTTAATATTAAGGGTGGATGGAAATTAAATGGATTTGTGGGTAATGTTTAATATAAAAAAAATGGTGTTGTTTTGTAGTTCTTTACACTTGAGAAGTCTGCTTGTAGCAGTGAAACCATTGGTTGTGTTTTTGATTTTATTTTTTATTGGCTAGTCTGATTGAGTTTTGGATTTGGGGTAATTTTAATTATTTATTGACTAGTTTAGCTTTATGCTTGTAATGTTACTATTATTTGTGATAAACCAATTTTCTACTTTTTTTAAATTTAAAATTATGTATCGTTGCGTAGTTGGTTTGTTTAAAGAAGTAAATAAGAGAGCAATTTTCTAATCTTAAAATGGTTATTAGTAGTGAAATTGTTTAAAAAAACTATAATTATCTTTGAGAGCGTACAAATTAAATCGGTATATATATATTTGATTAACTAGAATAGATATAAAACGTTTAGGTTTCTATCCATAGTGAAAGAATTATTCTGAATAATAAAAGATAATAATTGAATAGTTTATTGTTAGGAATTCAACCTGAGCCTAACATCACGAGTTCTAGAGTGCTTTGATCCAAGTACCAAGAGCTCCAAAATTTATCTTAGCCTGCTCGAGAATCTAGCAATTCACCAAACCTCACAACGGAGTACGTGTAAAATATAAATGAATTAGTCATAATTTAAATGTATCGTGACGGTATTTTAATTTCTTTTTAACTTTCGGTTTCGTTGTGCAATATTAAATTGTAATTTAAAAAAGAAAATCCTATTACCAAAATACATCTATTTAAATATCAGTTAATAATCCACTGAATTATTTTTATAATTATAACTTTCTAGACGTAAATCCGCCACTTTACAACTCACCAAACCACGCAAGTAAGTATTAACAGTATATAATCGGACTAAGTGAAATTTAAATGGATGCGAGGAAATTTTAAATTCTTTCAATTCGATTAATAAATGAAAATTTATAATTGATTTTTAGATATATTCGCAGTGCGTAATTTGCATTTAGTACGACATTAAGTTATATTTAGAAACGACATCTTATCAGCAAAAGTCTGTTTGAAATATCATTTAATAATCTACTAAATTATTTTTATAAGCTCCTAGACGTAATTATGTCAGTACAATCGATTGAAGTCTCATTTTATTTACCATCCTTTCCCTTTCCTATATGTACGTTTTGCAGAAGCGCCATCCTATTAATAATTTCCTCAAGATAAATCTATTTGTATACGTCTACAGTTCTTTTCCGTCCTAAAGTTACTTTTAATTAACTGATTCAGCAGTTTATAACTCCGCTCTCTGAATAACCTCTGTAATGGGGTCAAAGGAAATTCTTTCTTGACGTCAAGTCATTTGATATACCACGAGATAAAAATAGCAGTTTAGTTAGGGAAACTTAATAACGCAATAATTATGTTTACCGAATCAAAAAGTTTTTATTGCCGAAGTTGTGCCATCGCCGTAAGCATTTTTTTCGTGAGCTTGGGTATTTTTTTATTAGCTTCAGGTTTGACGATTACATTGATATCTGGAGATTCTCAACTTTTTTTGGAATTTTTTGTCCGAAATAATAAATATCAGCTAACAAAAATTAATTTGGGTTCTGCAATTGTAACTTGCGGCAGCATCTGTCTTCTGTTGGGATTAATTTGTTCTTGTATTGTTGGCCGTGAAAAAACATCGCGGGTAACGAGCGCCAATACAATGAACTTAGAGAAAGGAATACAACACCTTTATGTGGATAACAATAATCGTGAAGATTTTCCACAAGCCTATTTAACTATTCAATTAGTGGATTCAAAACGGTAGGTTATATTTACGTATTCACATCTATACACCGCACACACACGTTATAGGCATTCACACAATTAATTGCATTTATAATGTCTTTAAGAGTTCACAACTCTGTACTTCTGTTCTGATGAGTGATTAGCGTTGTTTTAAAAATCTTTTGCATAATTAATATATATATTTAAAAGTAATTAAAAAGAAAGTTATAAATATACAACTTGAATAAGTCTGTGTGTTTCAGTTATTGAATCTTACTTTGTAAGAGTATTAAAAAAAAAAAATATTGCTTTGTGTAAACGTCATCCGATATTCAAATAACTGCGGTTTAATTGATTTTAAATATAGCTCTGAAAGATAGCAACGTTAATAGCGAAAGGAAAACAAAAAGATAAATAAAGCAATTTTACTTATTTAAATAATAATATAAAAGAATAATTTTATTCATTACTTTCAATATTTTTAATGAGAGTAGCTTAGTTTGTTTTCTTATTACGCAATTATTAAAACTCGTACCTGTGCGGTTTAAGGAACAGTAAAATGGTGAATTTAAGATCTAAAACCACTTCTGCTGCATCTCCAGAACATAACCATTTAATTTGCTTTTCACCATATAATCCAATTAAAAAATTAATAATCGATTGACCTTATTGTTCGGGAATTCTGCACAACTCAAATGTAGAGTTCAAACCTGATATTTGAGCACTAGAAGTTCTCATCATATGATCTTCAAGCAATGATGAAGTATTTGATATTTTAATCAGAGTCAGCTAAGCCATAAGCACTGCCCTACATCAAAGTAAAAACCATTACATTTGTAATTGAAAATATTAATTTAACAATCATTCAATATTTTGCATAATTATTATGCAAATACAATTAATTAAATTGTTTTTTAAAAAAATTATTTTAAGCAATGCTTGAGATGCTATTCAAAGATGCTGCTAATTATAGTAGTACCAGAAAAATCGTATTTGATGAATTTCAGTAAATTCTGTCAAGATTCACTTTGCTTTTATCAACGTGCATGACGAGCAGTATTGGAACTGCTTGTTGCTGCGACATCAATAGTTATTTGAGTGTGATAGGTTTATCTATTCAAGTTTCTCTTCAAAGTTAACAAGTTTTTTATTTAGAATGAGAAATAAAATTTACCTTTTTCCCTTGTAATTAATATTTGTAAATTAACATATGAATTAATGGTGACCGGTGAAATTTTAAGCAGGAAAGCTTTATTACAGTATCATTGCCAAAAAATAAGCAAGGAAAACTTAACAGAGCATTTAAACCACCCAACCGTTTTATTTTTCTATACCAATCATAGTTAAAATATCTTAAGTATTTTTTATTTTTAAAAATAGTTTAATTAGTTGTATTTGCATAGTGAAAGATAAAAGAGATCCTTATTATAACCATTACAAATCATTTATGAAAAATATTGGACTCGTACCAATCAAATGAATAAACGAGAGTTAAAAATGACTATAGTACAATAGTTTACATATAAGTATTAAGAGAAGCACAGAAAATATCCAGAAGTATAAGCTGCAACTTAGCTTTGGATTTGTACATTATGCAGAGACATTTGATTCTTTAAGGATTTCACCAGCAATTAAAGATTTCAACCACCAAGATATAGACCCAGAATAAGCTGCAGGAGGAGTAATCACATTACATGGTAATGCTAAGAATATTAACACTGATAAGTGAGAATGGAAGGATGATTTCATCTCTCCAAAATTTTCACAGCAGTTTTATTGGCTAGCTCTTTGCAGATTAAACAAGAACCTAAGAAAAAAAATATTTAATTATCCAAATTGGCAAGTTATATGATAATTTCCTCAAATAATAATACTTCAAAACTTCAGGAAGTGTCAAAAAAGTTATTTAATAAAAGTAAAATGTAATAATGATGGAAACATAGTAGATGAAATTAATTATAGAAACAAACTTGGATAAAGTGTTTGAAAAAAAATATAATTAAGCTTGGATGATCTATGTGATTGGACTTTTAACAAATATGTTTTAACAGGGCTTATTGAATATATTTTTGGGTCTTAAAGATTTAATATCTGAGCAATATAAAAGCTTCAAACTATGAAGCAAATAGAGAATGAAAATGGAATATATAAGCAAATAATTAAATAGTTGTCTGATATCATTAAAGGAGTTAAGGAGATGACAATATTAAAAAAGATGACAATAGATGAAATCTTAAACTGGCATTTTAAAAGATCATAATGAACTGATTCTCAGCTATGTGATATTATAGAGTATTATGATAATGATATTGTGCTTTAGTTTTTAATCATTCTCTTGATGCTACCTTTAGTGCTATTTTGGCACTTTTATATCTGTTTGACAATAAAAACTGGAACTAAGAAAATATTGATTTACTTGTTACAAAAAATCTGAAGATGTCAGCTCAATAGCCCACAAAAGGGTATTACAAATGAGCAGGCAAAAGCTTAGAATGTTGCTGATTGATAGATCCCTTAATCTTGGACTTATAAACAAACTTGTAAATTTCCCTTTGATTGTTGTTAGCAAAGAACAAAAAAAATGTATATTTTCTGTAGTTTATTTACATATTTATGATTATTTTTAAAAAATATTTATTTAGTAATTATTAAAAAAGAAATATTTTAATGTTTACATTTGCATCTTTTTTTTTAAAAAGCTTAATTATTAAAAATTTAAGTTAAGATATTCAAAGTAACAATAAAAAAGAAACTAAAATCACTATATTTGGTCAAACACTGTAGTGCAGAACTTTTGTAATATTTTAATAAATATAAATGCAATTTTTAATTTTAGATCAGAATTTCATAGCTTTACGATGACTTAATAAAAATTCATTCACATTTAAAAAATGAAATTCAGTCAAAAATTTCATTAATTTTTTTATTGACTTTGCTATAATTGTCCACTAAGAAACTTATTGTTCTTATTATATATTTTACTTTGTTACTGTTGTTGTTGTTGTTGTTATTATTATTATTATTATTATTATTATTATTATTATTATTATTATTATTATTATTATTATTATTATTATTATTATTATTATTATTATTATTATTATTATTATTATTATTATTATTATTATTATTATTATTATTATTATTATTATTATTATTATTATTATTATTATTATTATTATTATTATTATTATTATTATTATTATTATTATTATTATTATTATTATTATAAAACTGTTTTATTCCTAGATGATCTTTCTAATGTTGAGGCTGACTTATCCCCTAATAATATTGACTTACTTCCTAATAATATTGACTTATTTCCCAAGATTGGAAATAATAGTGTTGGTAGGTTTGCTATAAATGAGTTTGACAATAATGAAGCTGTTTCATCCTTAGACTATCTTTCTAATGTAGATGTTGATATGGATTTATCCACAAATAATATTGACTTATTTCCTAAGATTGGAAATAATAATATTGGAAACTTTGCATTTAATGAATTTGACTCTGCTAATAATTTGGAGAATATAGATAGTTTAATTGACAGTGTTATTCATGATTCTAGCAATTTTTCTTTTGAAATGATTTTATCTCTTCCTATTTCTTTTATATATAATTTAATAATTGAAATGTCTTATCATTGTAGGAATTCTTCAGTGATCAACGATAAACTTATTAATACTAATGATATTGGTACTCAATGCATGGTATCATCTTCTGAATATTCTGATCAAATTTTTAGTTCTATTCCTGGAGATTATTCCTCTGCTATTGAAGGTGGTAACATTGTATGTTCATCTTCATCCAAATGCCTTGAAGATCTTGGTAAAAATGTTAATACTAATGATATTGGCACTCAAGGCATTTTGTCATCTTCTGAATATTCTGATCAAATTTTTAGTTCTATTCCTGGAGATTATTCCCCTGCTATTGAAGGTGGTAACATTGTATGTTCATCTTCATCCAATTGCCTTGAAGATCTTGGTAAAAATGTTAATGCTATTGATATTGGCACTCAATGTAAATATCCTGATCAAATTTTTAGTTCTTCCATTGCTAGGGATCATTCTTCTGCTATTGAAGATGGTAGCATTGTATGTTCATCTTCAGCCTATTGCCCTGGAGATCTTGGTGAAAATATCAAATTGGATGATTATGTTCCTGAAGTTAATTTAGTTAGTGATGAAATTAATTACAATAATAATAATGTATTTAGGAATTTGCCTCATTCCAAATTTAAAAGTAGATGTTTTTATAACTCATCCTGGCTTGAGGTAAATTCCATTAATGATTGCTTTTCTGATTCTGGTTTTTTTTCTCATGGTAAATTTAAATCACAAAATTTTTTTTTTATGAGGAAAAGAGATAACAGAGGTTTTCCTGTTACTTTATCTTCTTTAAAGTCTGTGAAATCTAAAATACTAAATCATCCGGCTGCAGTTCCTAAAGTCATTCCAGCTCAATTTACAGAGGGCTTCTTTTATGGACAAAAGATATAATGGAGGTATTGCTGTTAATTTATCTTCTCTAAAGTCTATTAGTCACAAAATACTTAATTATCCTAATACTGCTCCCAAATTTAGTCCAGCTTATAGATCACATTCACTTAACTTTCATTCAAATAGTAACTATCTGATAAATCATTCTGGATACTCTTCTTTATCTTCTAATAAAAATGACTTTTCTAGAACTAAAAAAATTAATATTTCTGATGGATTTAATAAATCTAATTTTGCTAATGTTTATTCTAAGTCTGTTAGACATAAAACTCTTAATTATCCAGATAATGTTCCCAAATTCATTCCAGCTTATAGACCACATTCATTTGACTTTCATTCAAATAGCAACTATCGGTTAAATCATTCTGGATACTCCTCTTTATCGTCTAGTAAAAATGACTTTTCAAGAACTAAAAATATTAATATATCTCATGGATTTAATAAATCTAATTTTGCTAATGTTTATTCTAATACTAATATAAATTATAATAGATATTTTCTTTCTAATATGCCAGTAGATCTAAATTCAAAAGATATTACAGTATTTCTTGAAAATAATTTACAAACTAGTATTGTTTGTCATAAAATTAATATGAATAATTCTAAGTCTTCTTGTTTTTATATTTCTGTTTCTGCACATAAACATAATGATATAATATTCCCTAATTTATGGCCTTGCAGTGCTTCTATTTCTTTTTTTTATGGATCTCTGGCCAGTTCTCTAAGGTTTTAAGAGAATTTATTTTGTTTTACTATCTATTTTATTTTTATTTTTTCTTTATCTCTTTCTTTTTCTCTTTGTTTTTATTTGTGTTGTTTGCATTATCTTTGTGGGTAACATGGGCC